>JAFVLL020026411.1:0-24614 GCA_021397915.2 Tor tambroides
AGCAACAGCATATCACTGACTTAAACACAGCATGTTGGAAATAGTCGGATAAGTTTAATGAAAGCATCCCCAATAGATGAGCCTGAAGCAGCAAGGCTGTTTCATATCGACAGCCTTGACAACAGATTAAAACAAGGTTCGCAGGTAAATTTATCTGGTAATGTTACCAGTGTGACAACACGATAGCATGCCTAGCAAACATAACTGAACAACTAGCTTTACAATGAGCAATATCTGAAGCATGTTCGCCAACATAGCATTAAAATGAAAGAAACTTTCCTTAGCTTCGTGAAGACATTCAGAGATGAATAAAGGGTGAAATGGCCAGTTGTTACGTGGATGCTTTAACCCTTCTTGAATATCTTGCTTCTTCCAGCGGGGAAGCAGATCGTGTAAAGTTGTTGGTGCAGTCGTATTAGCACAACTTCGGCGATGAATTGTGGGCAAAGTGTCTATATCAATTGCGAGGAGCCGTGCTCGCTCAGATCGCTTTCAGTCTATCGGCTTGACAAACAACGCGGCGAATTCACTTTAAGTTCACAACTGAATCTGGTGAGATACTCTATGGGAATCCTGTCGAAAATCCTGATTGAACGCTTCCTATGGAGATGGAATTCGCCGTCTATTAGTTCCTGAGCGAAGCGATAGCTGCTGAATAATGACTGAAGGGACCTTATGAAGGGAATTATGATTGGTGTCGTGATCCTATAGGTAGACGTGGATCAGCTGAGTGTCAGCTGATGCGAGCTTGACTAACATGGCCTGCCAGAACTACGCTATGCTTCCATTAAGGCAGTAAATGTGTTATCTTTCAGATGAATTTAAGGAGTGCTGGTCTGGTTTTGGTCTTGACCTGGTCTCACTCTGCCTTGGTCTTGTCTTGGTCTCAGTTTAGGTGGGCTTGACTACAACACTAGTTAGTATTGGGATTTCCTTATGGTATCCTGCTAACATTCATTTATAATTATCTAGCCTTTAATAATAGGTTCATGTAATTACTATTGATATTTGATCATTCCATTGGCCTTGCAGCTTTTAATATCACTATTAATAGTATCAGTCTGATGAACTTATTAAAGAAACTACCTCAGAATTATCATTAGCTCAGCCCAGATACCCTTGGGCCTTCAGACAAGAGTTTAAACTCTCAAGAGTTTGAATATGCGGAGATAAACACAGGCACAAACACACAGAGTATCACTTGCAATTTAATTGTTTTTCCTCTGGCCTATTAAATCAAGAAAATGAAATTGCAATCATTACTTGTAAGCATGTTAGCAACCCTCACTTGGGAAATTATGACCTTCCACAGTTAATTTAGTCACCTATTTATATTCACAGCAAAAAGAGTACTTGCATTCTCTAATGACCAACACTCAACTGTGCAATACTACAGGGAAACTCACAGTTATAGATGAGTTACAGATATTGACTTAAATCAAATCCACTGTCTATATTTACAGCCAGTTGCTAAATCATTAGAGGACCTCATGCCGATAGTCAGTTTTATGGTCTTGCGATGGCCTTAAATATTGACTGGAATCATTTAACCATGAGAAATGGCATGTACTGTCCTGCAGAAAGCTATTTGGATTTGCTGGAGAATAGACAGTGCAGTGCTATATTAAGCATGTGACTGCAAAATTCAGGCAGAGGCAGGAGCCGTGGGGGTAATTCAGTGGCTGTGGGATGGTGCACCCCCATGTTTCCTGATGTCGTGAGGGCCTTGTTAGCAAAAATATTGGTGCACTTTTAAACTGTCAGGACTTCTGCCAAAACCACATCCCACAGCACTGCAGCAGGTTAGTGAAAAAAGCTGGTTAGTGAAGATTTAATCTCCATCTTGATCATATTCTTGTGCTGAAACCGTAACTCCATAGGAAATGAAACTAAAGCATGTATAGCACTGTTGTGCCAGTTAACGCGGTTACTGAAATCAGCTCTCGTCAAATTGATGTCAATGCGGCACTGAACATTTCTGTGTAACTATTCTGAACACACTATGTGAGAACATCAGGACTTTATCAGATTTGCCCATATAATGGTATTAGTCATCTTCATCACAAAAGACCTAAGCAGATAATTTTTCAGAGCGGAAGTGTTTGAACGACTCGTATGTGGCTCTCCAACCACATCCCTGGGAGAAAATCCATATTGTAATGGGCTAAGTTGTTGAGTAAGAATACAATTAGAATACAACTAGACAAAGAGAGTCTTGGCAGGAGTCGGCCTTGGTGGAAATACACAGCTGGAGGGATGAGGATCTTGCATATTCTCATTGTGTTTTAGAATTTTTTAGTGAGCTGTTCACAACTCAATTGTCTCTGTGTGAAAACACATAAGTTACAAAAATAAAAAGTCCAGAGAAAGGCTGAGAAAAAATTTGTTAGTTACACTAACACCCGGTTAGTTACACACTTATTGTCTCTGCTGTTTCCCCCTGTGGTTAAGTCAAAGTACTTGTAATATCTGTAGTGACAGAGCACAAGATGCTCTTCTTTCAGACTATGCAAGCAGAGCGATAACTCCTGGGCCTGGCCCCTTCAGTTTACGTCAGTGTTCAAACTGAAAATCAGGGAGGCAGAGTGCTGACCATGCTAAAACACAGCAGACAGCAATCTTTAAAAGCGCACTGCACTGACCCCTGAATGCAATATAAACGAATCCAGAATCACATGGACTGTACCTCATGAAATATGAAATGTAAAATCAAGTGTCACCTTTCAACATGTACCTACAGTATTCTAGACCTCACACTATGCCCATATACACAAAATAGGCTGTACAATAAGAATCTTTTATACAGTGGTATATCTGGATTTTTTTTTTTTTAAATGTGGAAAGTTTTGCACTGGGAAGTTTAAAACAACTAACTTTTTATAAAATGCATAAAAAAAATCACATTTTTTTCCACTCTAATTGTTATGCAGCCAATGCATTTTTAATAATAAAAAAATGACATTAGAAAAATGGGTCCCACTTTATATTAGGTGGCTTTAACTACTATGTATTTATATTTAAATTAATAATTTGGTACAGTGCACTTTTTGTGTACATACATGTTTTTACATTGTACTTATATTTAAAAAAATACCTGCATGTAATTACATCTGCAATTAATTTATAATATCACTGTTGACCTATTCCTTACACACATTAACCCACCCTTAAACCTAACCATACCACCAAACCTGTCCCTTTTCTTACCCGTATCCCACTTCAGTAGCAACAGAAGTGTTTTGCAATACAATATGAACACAGTAAGTACACTGTACTTATTTTTAATGTAAGTACATAATAATTAAGGCCACGTAATATAAAGTGGCACCAAAAAACGCATATTTTGCACCTTCTAGCCTGATACGATACAGTAATACCGGTTGGACCAGTGGTCTTTCATGCTTACATTTTTACTAAAAATTGCACAGTTCACATTGTATGCATTCATACGAAATCACCGTCTCATAAAATAGTGTGAGATTGTTTTAACAGTTCCTATATCAATATCTAATAGAATAGCCTTAAATAGTGTATTATCGCCTTAAACGGTATGTGGTAAGCTCTCATGTATGTGACGCATCTCATATGTACAGGTGCTTTTCACATACAAGAAACGTATTCAGTGGCGAAGCGCAAGTGGTTGCCGTGGTAACAAACGGGGATACATGCTTGTAATAGTGAGGGAATTATCCCATACTGAGGCTATCACTAAATATTGAGAATGAGGAAAATCAGCAATTTTGCATATAATTGTTTTCTATATGTTGTTTTAGATCATGCATATGCTCACTCGTTCTGTGAAGGACCCAATTAGGGGACACACGCGCTGTTCTGGCAATCTATTCTCTCAGACACACCATTGTGCATATTTCCTTTTTTAGCTGAACTAATCCTTTAATTGTGTAAATTTCATGTACTTTATTTTTCAGTTTCATTTTAATTTTTAGTTAACATAAATAAAATTCAAAGTCTAAAATCGAATTGCTTACGTTAATGTGTTGGCAACTGCACAGAAAAATGGCCTCATAGCGCCACCTAATGTCAAACAAGTGCTAATACCAGTATAATCCATCCAACCATTCTCCAAATCGCTTGTCCTATGTAGGGTCGCAGGGATTCTGACTCGTTTCATTTTATTGTCTGGCATAATTGTCTATAATAGTAAAAGATTAGTACCTGTAGTACAAATACCCTTCTCAGTGGACATATCTAGCTATGTATGCATACAGTATGTACAGTAGCATTCAAAGACTCAACTACCTGTAAGTTTATGTTTAATAGTTTCCTGGCTAGAAATGAACTTAAACCTTTAACCAACTGAATTTCTATAAGCCTAACTTTTCTATTCTGAGCTGTCTGTACTGATATGACTTGTGAATGTATATGTCCATTCTTAACTCCAGGGCAAAAATGTTGTAGGCATAGTTACATATGTAGTGTTTAGTATCTTCTATTAAAGATGCTAATAATATGAGGTATAATATGCTAAAATCATAGTCTATTTACAATTACTCTCTTCACAAGTCCCATAGTACAAAGAAAAGCTAAAAAAAAGACAATCTAAAAGCAGGGTTAAAATGTCTGAGCAGCTCTGCTCTGCTGTGGCCCCTGTTTGACGCTAGTATGATTTAAGAACAAGGGGGTGGGTAGAGTGAAACACGCTATGTATCATGGTTTTTCAGAGAACCATGCCATGTTTTGCTGCAGTGAACGCAGGCTTTCCTCTTTCAAGTTGCTGTGATTTTAATTCAACGACTGGACCCCACATTGTGTCCAGGCTGTTGCACAGCAGTTGTGAGTCAGAGCTTACTCTCAGTCTCTCTCTGTCTGTCTACTTCTTTCTGTCTCCCTTTCTCTCACACAGACAGCTTGCTTAGGAATAATTCATGGCTTTGCATTAGAGCCTCTACAGTCACTACTAAACAATTGCAAAAGCAAATTGATACCGTTGTTTACAGTTTTTATGGTCTGTATCTTCCAAACGGGTGTTTTAATAATGGCTGAGATCAACCAAGTTCAATTCCACTTTGAAGTGCTTGTCATTGTTTCCTGACTGTTAAATCTACTGCACAGCCAGTCCGTAAAGCATTGCTCTGGCAACGAGAAAGAGATACTGTCAAGAGTATAAAGGCATGACTGTTTTCATCTCACATCAAACGAAATGGGAATTTACAACGCTGCATGGCACACTACGTTATGTAAACACCTGGGGTCCTTCTCCTCCATTTGTGCAAGATACCTCTCATATTTAGCAAGTCACTCTCTGACCATCTTGGTGATGCCCCCGGGCAGCTATTTTCAATGCGGGCAATGGGCATACAAGTACAGATACTATCTCCCTGAATGGGGAAAGCTCTAAAAACTGAAATAAAATCTCACAACAATGGTACTACAAGTTTTACTTCTTAGCTCAAATCACACAGTTTATCTGGCTGGATCAGCTATTGTGCATGCTAGAGTAAACAAACGTCTTAAAAAAAAAACAATTGGCTTTTTTTTTTTTACTAAAAGTCAGGACTTTCTATCCTGCTAAATTTCTATGTATGGCCTGTTTCCATCCTCTATACGGTCTCTGTGGACATGTAAACATGTTGACAGACCTCGAGAGTCACAAAACTTAACTGTCATTAAGGCTAAGCTTCAACATGTTCACTACTTCTGTCTAGGGCATTTCAAAAGTAACATTTATACAAATGAATTGCAGTGGTTATTGAGGCAGAAACTTTTGAATATTTAAATGAGTGAGGGATTTGAGTGTTGCGGTAGAGGGAAAGATATTCAGTGAATATTCGCTTAAAGGGAAAATGTTGTCATTTACTCACCCTCATGTATGACCTGTATGACTTATTTTGTGTTCAGCAGAAGAAAGAAAATCATATACAGATAGAATAGTCTACTTTATGGTACTCCTTTTTGTCGCACACGAAACAGAAAATAAAAAGAATGATAAAGTAATTTGTAAACAATGACAGAATTTTCATGTTTTAACTCTTTAACAGTTTGGTTGCTGGAATCCTGCCAAACAAATTGAATCCACACTTCCATTCATTTTATTTTTTTATTTTTATTTTTTTTTTTGAAAGAACTACTTATTTAGCAAGGGTGCATTAAATTGATCAAGAATGGCAGTAAAGACTTTTACAGTGTTGGAAAATATTTCTATTTCAAATAAACGCTGTTTCTTTTAAACTTTCTGTTTTCAACATTGATAATAATAAGGCATGTTTCTTGAGCAGCGAATCAGTATATTAGAATGATTTCTGAAGGATCATGTGATACTGAAGACTGGAGTAATGGTTGCTGAAAATTCTTGCAATTACAGAAATACATAATTTTTTTTTTTAATATATTGAAATAGAAAAGAAAAATTTAAAATTATGATTATTTCACAATATTACTGTTTTGTACTGTACTTTTGACCACAGCCTTGGTGAACACAGAAGACTCCTTTCAAAAACATAAAAAAAATAATACCGACCCCAAATTTTGGACCGGTCGTGTTTTTCAAATACAAGAGTGATGTTTTGGTGGTGCAGCATAAAAGTCGCTAGAGTGATGTTTACTAATGAGTCTATGTTACTCTGCCCACAATCAGAAAGAGTCATTAGCTTTGCTTCACTTTCCTTTCAATATCTCCTTTTTTTTGGCAAGCTGATGTGAAGATATATCCATTCTGTCTGCCTCTTAAACTGAACTTAAGAGACAGAGGAAGATGGAGCAGAATAGAGAGAGCCAGGAGACTGAGGCAAAGAGTGATAGTGGTGCATTAAAAGGCAGAGCACATACAGTGCAGAGCCACATTCATTATTCATTAGCTAAGTTACCATGTGTAGTAATTAAAACACAAAATCTTTGTCTAAAACAAGAAATCTAGCAGATGATTCGACACTGAACACCAAAATTAATTTCTGGAATTAGATTCATATTTCGATTGTACAACAGGAATTCTAAAGAATCATTCGATGGTGATGTGTGTCACTGTACAGATACTACAGATATGGCAGATTCAATGTTGCCATGAGAACTTGGTGTTTTGCTTTGTGCATCTGCTCAAATTAAACTTGACAATTGTGGAAGGCAAAAATAGAGCAGCCAAAAGAGTGAGGAAAAAGACAACGGCCTGACCCTCTTGGTTGGGCACAAATGAAGGAGCCACAGCTAGTATGAAGCTCATCCCGTGCATACAGATTGCATTACACAGCCAATCCACTCATAGAGCCTTTGCTCTTCTAATGCACTGACATGCCTTAGTGTGTGGAAGCGGCCACTCAGTTAAGTGGTCCCCCATGGTCGATTAAAACAAGGGAGACTGTTTTACTCATCAACCACCAAGCTCAATATCGATGAAGGCCCCGTTAGCGAGACGCTAGCCATTGTCATTATCACACCTACCACTGTTGCTTTCTGAAAAGCAGGACATATAGCGGCTGACGCTTCTTATATTGACTCGTGGTGGATGAACCGAGGCCTGTGTTTAAGTCTTCAAATGAGATGGGTGGTTGCTGATGACAATCTGCTTGATTAATTTAGCGACGTATGGAACGCCCTCATTTGTTTGCACTCCTGTCAGCAGAGGGATTATCCAGCTGGACACTCGGCATCCATTTGCGGGAATGAGATGTGGCTGAAGCGCCGCCTCTGCCGAGGTATCTATCACACCGACACGGCACTGTCACATACAAAAAACATGAATTACCAACGTGAGCTTCTGCTGCATGTGCGTTCGAGCGGCAGCACTCACTCCACCGAAGTGAGGGGAACGTGCTACAGCAGCCCAACATCTTACTTCTGGTGTGGAGAAACCTGGTGTGAAAGCAGCACACTGCCCCAAATCTCATTCAGCACACCTACATGTTCCTGTGAGCTATGTTTTTCCACTGTTCAAAACAAATATTTCTGCCTAGTCATTAACCTTAATGACTGCACAACACAGACAATGCAGAAGAGAACCAGGGAGGCAAACAGTGGTAACCATTACTTTCCCTGCTTGAGATGACAATAGGAGCAGCTGAGGGCCTCTGAGCTATAATCTGACTGTGGCCGCATAGTCTCCTCAGTCATTAGTATTGACTCGGCATGAAGCCTGCCCAATTGAAGCACTCAGCTGTAAGCATGCCGGCACACATAAATCCAGTGTGCTTCAAGACCCTGAGTGGCTCTCCGCGGAGGCTGGCACATTACCTCAATTCGTTCTGTTTCCAATTTCATAATACAACTGGAATATTTCGATAGTGTGGTAGAATCTCCAACAGAAGCTAAATGAAGTGGCTTAGGATAATATCAATAATGATGCAAGAATTTTCTAACCTTTTTAGGAATATTTTTTTAAAGGTCCCATGACATGCTGCTTTTTGGATGCTTTTATATAGGCCTAAGTGGTCCCTAGTACTGTATCTTAAGTCTCTTTCCCGAAATTCAGCCTTGGTGCAGAATTTCAGCCACTATGAGCCAGTCCCACAATGAGCTTTCCTTAGGACGTGCCATTTCTGTGTCTGTAGCTTTAAATGCTAATGAGGAGGAGAGAGGCGGGGCAAGGTGGCATGCGCTAATGTTGACAGTGGATGTATCGCAATGTCACGTAGACAAGCACTTGATCGTTCAAGCTTTTCAGTTTGACCCAGAATCTGATCCGGATGGAGAAGCACCGGATGAAGAAGTTGCAACTCAGCGGCTACAGCAGGACTCATATTTATTCAGTGAAATCCTAGCCTTTTTAAATTTAATCGCATTATTAATCTATATAGCAATTCTTATCTTTCCGTTCCCAAATTTAGGACCTCTTATAATTAAGACTTTTGTACCATTTAAGAGTTTTCATGGTCTTAAATTTTTAAACTAAAAATTTTTAAGAGTTCCCGGTGGAAACCCTAAGAACATAGATCAGTGCAAACATTTCTGTCATGCATTTGGCAAAAAGATTTTGTTGACTATGAATTTTACCTTTGAAATTTGAGCAAAGTTCAACTCTGGCATCTGTGCGCAGTGGTGTGATGTCGATTTAAATAAAAATACAGATTTCCAAACATATAGGTATCCCCTTGAACTTGGTAAAAAGATAATCTGTTTACCATCTTGATTGGAAAATACTGTTTTCATGGTCAGTTTTTTATTTATTGTTTGCTAATGTTAGTGAATGTTTACATTAGGGTGCACGTCCTACTATGCTGTAATTAATAAGGTGAGCAGCTGGAAACTAGCGACCTCTCCTGGTTGGAGATAGTAATAACATAAACTGAAAGCAATCTTTATGTGACTGACTTTTCGAATGTTTTATAATTGATCATCCGAGTCTAATAAGATCCAGCGGGCCGTACTAAAAGACATTGCGGGCCGTATACCGCCAGTTGCCCATCCCTGGTGTACAGTAAATGATATAGCTCGGCAAACTTCGGATTCGAACCTGAGTCGATTGCGTCAAAAGATAAATCTGGGAGTCTGACGCTCAACTGCTTACACCACTGAGGACATTGAAATAAATAGGGTTTTTTCTTTTATCTTGAATGTCAGTCAGACAATGGTAGCTGGAGTTACTGTAAATAGTGTTTGCCAACAAGCACGCTATTTGCACTTAATGTAAAGACACTCCAATTTTTTTTTCTTCGGGTTTTTTTTTTCTCATGGGCGGGCCAAATTCTCTGGGCGGGCAAAGCAGAGAAAGGGGAGGTAACCTTTCCCCGTATGACGACATAAAGGGAAGATTCCAGATTGGGCCATCTGAGCTTTCATTTTCTCAAAGGCTAAGCAGGATACCCAGGGCTCGGTTTACACCTATCGCCATTTCTAGCCACTGGGGGACTATAGGCAGGCTAGGGGAACTCATATTAATGTTAAAAAACCTCATAAAGTGACATTTTCATGCCATGGGACCTTTAAGAACAGATCTGCCTCTAAAATCTGACTTGATGAGTGAAATTTGAAGCCTATGACCACACATCAACTGCGACCTATATTACAGTTTTTCTCAATCGCTTTGTTTAATTTTTTTTTAAACAGTCTGCTTCTCTAATTGACTAAGAAACAACCATTTTTTACTGTATGTATGGGACAATATCTGGCTTTTTATTGTCACTGTCTATTTGTCTTGCTTAAAGGGATATTTCACATTCAGTTGCTGGTCCCCATTGACTTCCATAGTATGGAAAAAAAACTTTATGCAAGTCAATGGGGACCAGCAACTGAAGGGGAACTATGCCTTTAATGCTACTGTATTGTGTATCACACAGCTTTTTAAAAACAGATTTCAACAGCAGGTAAAAGTTAACAGGGAAAGTCAATACAGTACACAGATATAAACATTTGTATGTATACTGTACAGTACATTTATTTTTTGCAGCAATGTGTTACATGTAAACAGAAAATATTCCATGTCCTAGATATTTATCAAATATAAATGTATGCCTGACAAATTTTGATGTTTGGATCATTCTGCATGTGATGACTTAAACAATGAAACAATAGAAGTTGTGAGGAATATGACAGTTGCACTGAGAATCAACTCATCAGTTTTGATTTGCAAGCTATTTAGCTATTTAGTACAAATTGTACTCTGCTCTTGTGCCAAAACACATGCAGTTCACTTAAATGAATAAGAATCTGGTGTGAACAAGAAACTAATTTTCAGTGATCTAAAACAGGATATGGAATTGCAATTTAAATTTGAGCGCAAGGAAGCTGTTTAAATTCAAATTAAAAAATGAAAAATTAAATTAAATTCAAAGAAATTAATATGACTGCAATTTTTTTTATTAGAAAAGTTTGTAAAAAAAAAAACACTTTTGAAACAAAAGTTTTAAAAGGTTTGAAATTTGAAGTTTTATAGGACTAAAGGGACAAATACAATGACTGGACAATAGTATGACAGAACAACAGATAGACAGATAGACAGCCAGACAGACTGATAAATAATAGATGCTTTATTGAATAAATGGCAATATGATCACCTAAACCAAAAGCATCAAGACAGAGTGAATGTATTTACATCCTTCAGCATTTGCTACTCAACCACTCTGTCCAAACACTGTCTCCTGGATAGCAGTATGTGTCAGTATGCGTCTGCCGAGATGCCAAGCTGTTTCGATCTATATCCGCCTCTGCCATCATATTAGGAGAGTCTGTTGGTTGGCAAATGTTTTTATTGTGGAACGAGCTTCGACCCTGGACCCTGTCACAACAGTATGTATTCTAGGAAGTCTGTGATTTATCAGCCGCAAAGACACGGATCTCTTTGACACACTTCTGTTTGTGAATCCAGGCCAACTGATCTGAGAGGCTTGAAAAAGCCAACTGCCTTCAAGTTCCTCTCCCATATCCGAAATATGCTGAGAGTGGGAGAAGACATCCTCTAGGGGAGGGGAGGGTGGCTGTTTGAAAAGGGGTTCCAATATAATGAGCAACCCAGATTTGTACTGTGCCTTCCACAGCGGTGATGACAAACATACAGTGCAATCAAGGCAAAGTGATATTTATAAGCTGAGCTGAGCTGAGAAACACCTCCCTCTCTGTCTCCACTGACTAATCTCACTGAACAGTACAATTTATGCCATTTGGCTCATCTGTAGGATATAGTGTTGACACAGGATTTCTGAATTAACAATCAACACGAAGGCTGTCGCTATTGTGTGACAGCACAATCGCTATGGCGGCTCTGACTGAGCCGCAAAGCCTGAGTATTTCAAATGCACAGACATTTATTACAGTTACCGAGGCCTGAGGGCATGGGAGTCAATTTTCATTTTCACTGAAATGAGAGGTTTGCTTAATAAGCTGCTCAAAGGACCTATCTCCATAGATTTAAAATGCACGAACTCTAACCTCTCCTTTCCTATGCATCTGTGCAACACCCTGGCTCCTCTCCAGCGTGCCAAATGTCTGTCAGAAAGGGTTTTTGCGTCCGCGTATGGCATTAGACATCTGCTGCAGAGCTAAAACCAGTGCAGCATGTTCGCTCCGTCATTCATCTGTAGCCATTTGGGCTGCATCCTGTTCCCCAAGACCTACATCTTTTTCTTACGTAATTCACACTTAGGCGATCTGCTCCTTGCAACGACCACAGGCAGACTAATTATAAATCACAGACTGATATCTCCATCAACAACTGATTCATGGCACTATCACATAATAAAAGAGACGATGAAGAATCTAAAATGTGATCGCGCAAAAAACATCAATAGTGTGTGCTTATATATCAGTTCTCAGAGTTCCACTGGTCTATAAAAGAAGCCATTTTGGATGGATCTAATTGTTAGCTTGCATCACTATGCAGGGTAGCTCATTACATATATGCTTGATGAATTTTGCAATGGCTCCAAGTGGGATTTGAACCCATGACCACAATATTACTCGGCAGACAAGTAGGCAATGAGCAAGGAAACCAGGTTAGGCCATTCCAGGAGCACATTCACCTCAGCGCAGTCTAAATTGTTAAGGGAGATCTACTGTGACAACCAACATACTGCAGGTAATAAACCACGGTATCTTTGCTCCAGTACAAATTCACAGAAGAGTAATGTGAACAGGCATTCACAGAGGCCACATGACCCAGCAACAGCCTTTGGTGATTCCAGAATTATCATCAGCAAGAATCTGCCACTGGAGACCTTATTAAACATAAGCATAAAGCCTGAATAAAACACATAAAAACCAGAGGGTTTCTTCATAGCTCAGTCATCATGGGTACTAGATATGAGGATTGTTAAAAGTTACAGGATAAACAAAGCTTTACAAGCTTTTGTCTTGTAGTCTTGTGTCCAGTAGTTTTTAACATAATGATTCTTTAATTTATTGGCAGTACTAATGAATGAAACAAACAGATTGACTACACTGAAAAAAAAAAAAAAAGTGGTGCGGGAATTAATTTGAAGGTAATTTTTTACAAAAAAAAAGACAAAGAAACAGCAAGTAAAACTTTGAATTAAACATGAAATTTTGAAGTAGAGAAAAAAAAATCATTTTTATAGTGTATTTCTGCTAGTGTGGTATTTGGAGTGTAGATGATACTGTCTTCAAACACAACAGATAGATTTCATCAATTACCACAAAATAATTGAATGTTGGTTGTTGCCATTTCACAGTGGCTGACATAAGCATGAATGCATCTAACAAGTGCTATCGATTCTACAGTAATGGTCCAAAGGTCAAACATTTTAGCTAAAGAGGAAGTCAGACATTTATCCTACTTAAAATTCCATCATTGTACTATTGTTACTTTAAATTCTGCTGGGACAGAGTAATAAAACACCATTTTTAAAGAGAAAGCCAGTGTGGCTGTGTTTGGCAGAAGCGGTGCTCACTGCTGGCTGGATTATATCTTGTCTAACAGCACTTCCTCTGACCCGAGAACAGTACACCAGCAGTGCGGTCATTCATTCAGCCTCACTGCATTAACAATCCAGCACTGAGCGAAAAAAAAATTACATTTACAATTTTGCCACAGCATTTTTAGCACGTCTTTTGCATCTAAAGATGAAGACGCTAGTTTATACAATCCCTTCAATCTATGTCTTTAAACTTTTTTTCATCTTGCACAGCCTGACCCACATTAGAGATGGTCTTTATGAAGCATCAGGGTGGGCAGAAGCATTTCAACTGCTTCATTTTTCTCTAAATGGCAGAGATTACAGAGGTTAATGTGTGCGATATTGGCTAAATGCTCTCGTTTACAGGCTCCTCCTTGCCTTAGGGGAACTGAATGGTATCTGGCATTTTTTTGGCTCAGAAGACACATTCAATACATTAACACTCATCTCCATGACAGCACGCCAGTGCCTGCATTACACATTGAACCTTGTTTCTTTGAACTGCTTCTGACATATTATCAATCAAAAAAGAGCTTGGGGATAAGCAATGTCCAGCCCAAGAATTAATTTCAGATCACAGTCTTAGAAAAGAGAGAAAGAGAAAGAATGTTTCCACAACAGAAAGGTGGAAATTACTTTACTGGAAACAGTAGCACTCAATTCTTGCAAACTGCAGATTAATATAATGATTTTTTTTTTTAATTGTGACCCCAATGGATATGTGATTTTAATCACACATTTAATTTTAGAGAATTCATTTTCTCTAAAATACTGTAATTGAGCTATTTGATGCTTTCATTTAAGCTGGCTAAGATGATTATGGTCCACAGTGGACTGAAAATGCTCAGAACATCTGTCATGGATTATTTGCAGTGAAAGGGAAAGTTAAAGCCCATTTACTATATTTATCTAACACAGAGAGAATCTTTATTATATCTGCAAGCATTAACTAATATTGTTCTTTCTCTGTAACTCTATCATCTTAGGAGCTTAAGAATGCTTGAAGGAAAGTATGCAATAAGGACATCCACAAAAACGAAAAAGATGAATTGGCACATTTAAGTCTTATTTGACTGAACTTTTCATACAACACAATTAACCAATACTTTTGCTTACACTGATAAGTACCTAATGCAATAACTTAATTATAATTATTGCAGTCCATTTTTTAACCTTCTCATAATGTTCTTTCCTACCATAAACAGTAATGGTTTTCAGCACCTTCCCAAAAAAGACAGCTCCTCAATCCTCAACACCACTGGTGAAGCAACAACCCACGAATCCATGAATCATCCATCATAAATTACGTAAGCTCTCTCAAAAACCAATGCACGGCACAGAAGCTTTTCCAATGAATCAGACTTGCTTATAGTGTCCATTACAGCACCTCTCTACCTTAGTGAAGTTCTGAAGCCTTGTGAGGGTTGAATGTTAAATGCAGATTAGCACCAGTGTGAGTTGCCAGCCTTCCTAGAGCTTCCTGTTTTTTTTTTCCAACCACAAATTAATTATAAAATGGTTATGATGCAATGTGTTAACTAATAACATTTACATATGCGGTATTCAGGAAGCCTCAAAAGTCACTGGGAAGCAATGAGAAACAGTTGTGTCGACCATCATGGATACACTGCCTCTTTCCCCTTGTCTCTTTAGAGCATAGCAATGCACATGAACAGAATATGAATGACCCAACGCCATATTCTAGCAAAAGTAATGGTAAGTAGAGCAACAGAAAAGCATATGACAGCTGAATAAATATCCCCAAATCTACCACATCGCAGCAACAGAAATAATGCCAATCATAACCCCCTGCAGCATAGATAGATAGATAGATAGATAGATAGATAGATAGATAGATATATGGGAACACATTCAAAAGATGAAATGCATCCATTCAGTGTCAACTTAATAAGAAAATAGGTTCGCTTTAAAATAGATCTGTACAGACCGGTTTGATTAGGCTACTAGGTTCCTTACCCATTTCTGTCAGGAAATGCGAGCTGTGAGGCGATATCAGTAAATGGGAGCATCACTGCAGCCCTCACAAAACCCTCAGTTCATGTAGAATCCATGCACGATATACGGAGATGCAAGTAAGAGCAGCGCGCTCTAAAGCGCTCGGTGAGCTTTGACAAAGCAAAGCAGGTGCAAAAAAGGGGGAGGGGGGCTGGAAGAGAACAAATCTTCTATAAAATCTGTAAAGAAATGGGTGATAAATCTACCACCGTTGACATGTTTTGCTGGACACATCAAATAAGCCTAGTATCCACATCCGAGAAGGAAATGTCTAAACCACATGGGTTTTCAACAGCCTCCCTATGGGTAAAATCCAGTAGAGTTAGTACTTAGTAGGTTTCTCTGATCGAGATGTGCCCTTTAAAACCACTGCCATACACCGCCGTTCTTCAACGCGTACTGGCCCCATGCTCCTCAGATCTTGCCCACATCCACCACCGCAGTCCATAGATGTAACACAACGTGCTGACTCCGCTGAACGCTGTTGAATGTGTTACAGTATCACCTCAGAGCCTCCTTGAGTGCGCACTCCTTCCTCTCGCCTTCATCATTTCTCGTGAGCGATGTCCACTGCAGAGCCTCCTCAAAGTTGAACCATCGGCTCAACATCCAGCAAAAACGTTTTAATTCGTGTTGCTAAGGGATCTTCAAGCTAATTCTGCAGTTTAATGTCAGCGTACTAAACTTAACACGTTCCCTTCGTGAATCTCAGCTCAGCACGTCCGGGCTCATTTAAAGAGACGTTTGTTTGGCGCTGCAGTTTTCTACTCCTTTCGTATTGCTCACAAATCGCTGTTGCGCCGGCCAGCTCTATGTTTCGTCAGAAAATGTAAATAGAAAGTGTAAGCACAAGGAAAGAGGCACCGTCTGTGAAAATGTGGCTGAGGAGAAGGGAATATTTGCAGCGATTGACGGATGATGTATTAAACCTGACACTGCGCGTTTGAAACGCATCTGTTGCTGAACGATGCGCATCACTGTGTGTGCGCAAGCAGTCCTTAGTTACTCATTTCGTGTAAAAGCCAAAACGAACAGCATGATATCTTTATTTAAACTTGGCTTTATTAATATGTGTGGATTTTCTCCATAATGTTTTTTTCTTCTTCTTTTTTTGGCACAAATTGATGTGGGATTGCCACCTACCGGCATGCATCGCCCTCTTGATATTTCTGTTCTCTGCCAACCATCAGCAGGATAAAACTACATCTCAAAATTGTATACGCAGGGAAGCATTATTGTTCTTAATGAACGCAAATAATTCGTTTTTATATATACAATATAATATATAATATTTATATTTTCAAATGTTCAAAATGTGTTTTTTACTGTTCATACCCCCCCCCCCCACCCCCCACCAATGTACTGTATGCAGCTTTAAATAATTCTTTGTGAATCTATGAGTCAAATTTGAACCAATTTATTTTTATTTTCTAAGATTTAGTCCCTTGCACATACTCTTCTCTATGATGGGGCACAATGAGATAAAAGGCCCCTTGGATGTAATTTTCTCCTAAAACACTGCATGGCAACAAACAACACTAAAGCTCTTTTCTAACCATTTTTGTATCAGTAGGGGTTGGGCATAAATATTTGCAATGAATGTGCAAAGTGGATCCATACTGACTGATAATCACAATGATTTACTTGTGAAATGCACATTAACTAAAATTGCTCTTTCACAAACAGCTTAAACACAAAATAATTAAGTTGTTATAAAGTATGAGATGTTATGAAATGACAAAATGATTGAAAGTAACTAAGAAAAGGGATGCCTTTGATGAAGCTGTATCTTAAAGTTCTTTAACATTTCTTAAATTAATAATTTATATGATCAAACTTCAACAGCTCACAGATCTCTGGAAAATTCACTAGCAAATGCGAATGCTCTTAATCATAAGCTTCTATAAAGAATACAAAGTGGAACACTTTGTATAATTGTTCTGATGATCATTAATCATCATGCTATTATGAGATATCATGTCATGCAAGTTAGAGCCTGGATATTTCCTAATATGCTTTAATAGCTTAATTGTATAGCAGTGCTAAAGCTCATTTGTGTCACCCCTTCTGGAAATGCAGTTTATGATGGCAACTGGTGTGACTTTGAGCAAGTCGCTCATTTATGGTAATTTGCTTGTCTAGATGATTGATCAATTGGACTATCAGGGCTGACGTTAACCTGGTCTGATAGAGTCTATCAGACCAAGTCAATGTCAGTCCTGTTAGTCCAACCGATCAATCATCTAGACCAAATTACCAGCGAACACTCCAAACATATCTGCTAAACCAAAATTCTATATTCAATATTAAATACTAATTACTGATTCAATACATTTATTTTTCATATAAACTTGATAGACTGAGAATATGTTTTTAGCGCTCCCCTGCAAATCTACCAAAAACTGTCCGTTTGCATAGATCACCTTCTGTTAAATTGTAACAGCAGTCTTTTGTAGTGCCACGGTCCATTAGATCAGCCTTCAGTTTAATCAGTGCAATGTACTGTTCACCCTATTCCACTATTCTGTGATCTAATGAAAGGAGAGTAACTGATAGCACTCCCTTTATCACCATTATGGCTTAGAGTAAGGCACTCAACCATAGCTAACTTGGGGGGACTGTTGCTGCAATTAATGTAAACAGAAAAAGCTCAATACCATCACTCCAAACTTTTAAAACACAGATTACCTCAATGTCATATACATACAGTAGATCTATAAAATGTGATCCTGTGAGTTTGAACATGGGTGAAGAACCTTGCGTTGTTGGTATATATGTCTAGTACATTTTGTATTCCAGCATACATAAAACCAGTGGTGAGTGGTAACTTTTTCATTCAGGTAATGTCCCAGTACTCCATTCCCCTTTTCCATGATGCAACCAAACAGAGATATACTCTGTAAACTGAGGCACAGCATGTCAGCTTAGAACAAGGTCAAAGACACAGATCAAAATCACAGATGAAAACTAAAATTACATTTAAAAGCATACTCATTCTCCTGCCTTATTTGTAGATTAAATTACTCTCTGATCTTCCTTTGTGATTTAACTCCACTAAGAACTTTGTGAACTATGTTTGAAGTGTTATAATACCTAATGTAACAATTATGTCAAAAATTAATGGATTTTCACAGATCATTTTGTTTGAGAAAACATCTTAGTATACAGTTATGATTTACTTTGTATTAGTTTAATTAACACTTCAGAACACTGTTCCAACATTTATGAATAACTACATAGGAACAACTGAGTGATACATTATTAGCTATTATTAACTAACAACAAACTACAATTAATGAACAAGTAAGCAATAGCACTCAGCTAAATGTGTTAATTCGCTGTTAACTAATTAGTAACTGCTATTTTTCATACCTCCCAGAGAACTAACTACATACCGTTTCATAATTAATACAAATAATGCATAATGCATGAAAAGCATGAAAAGTCACTATAAGCTTTTGAGGCTTTTGTAATGTTTTAGATAGTAGTTCCTACTATTGGATTTGGTAACAAAGTCCAAAGTACCATGATCTTTACTTTAGAGTACTTTTACAAAAAGCTAGTAATTCATTTAGAAGGATGTATAACACTTGAGGCATTACTAGTGGGTTACTGTCATCCTTATAAATGAATGATGACCCTTAAAAAATCTTAAATCTTCTAACTATTCATAATGGTTGGGAAAGATAGCCCCATCCCCCATCATTTTATAGGTTACATTTCTTTTTAGCATTTGAGGTATGGCTGATGACTCAACATGTTCCAGCAGTTTCTCCATAACTCTCTGGATCTAAGTGTGGATCTAAGATGCCTTCTCTTTCTTTAAGTAGCAGCAATAATAATGTGAAATAAATAAATAAAGAATACAGCTTGAAGTTCAGATGAATGCTGAATAATTGACCACAGCAGAAAGGTCCAAAAACTGCAATTAAATATACATTTCTTTAAAATAATCCATAGTCAGTAAATAGTTAAGAAAACTGATCAATTGTATATGTTATTATAATTTTATGTAAATACGATGTTACAAATTATACTAATGTTAATATTAATAAGAAAATCCCTGCACTAATCCTCCTAATGCTTCAGGTATTCAAAATATTTGCAGCTTATATTAATATCAACAACCGATATTGTATTTGTAACTGGGCACGTCAATGATTTTACAAGGTCAGGTATAAACCTCATTACCCCCTATTGTCTTATGCGCCTGTTGCTTTTTTCATTTGCTGATAATGACTTTATAGACAGGATGAAATATAAGTTTTCTTTCTGCTATTTCTGCTGCCAGTGAAGACGGCAGGAAAAAATGCTGCCTCAACTACTATGGTTCATCTGCTTTGCAAATAAACATTTTTTTTTTTATTCTTTGTGGAGGTGGGAGTTAGGCTGCAATACTTGTAGTAGAGGGAGAAGACTATGGCAAATGAAAAAAGCAACTGTTAAAATGAAATTTATCTATAAGACTGTACTTTGAATTGATAACACTTTAATATTCAAAATGCAGAGTTATTTTGCTTTCTTTGAATAAGTTTCCTGAAGCTCAGCAGTTTATGCATATGTTGACAAAATGAATGAATTCATTTTCTGATAAAACTCTATGGAGTGAGAAAATACTACAGCAGGTATAGGCTTTATGATTTTAATTTTCTATATGGCGCAGTGCAGTTTGTTAGATGTGGCTGAAGAGCTGCATGGACGGATGCGTTGTAAAATCTGTTGTAAAATCTGTCATTTTCCAGCAGTTGCTTGTTTGATTGAACTCTCTAGCATTCTTGTACCTCAAGCATTAATTCTTACGTCTTTTTTTGCTACATCCCACACATCTGCAGTTCAGAGCCAGCTTGCATTCAGAAATCTGTCAGCTTTCTGGGACAGACTTCAAGACGTAGACAGAAAGACAAGAGGAGCGACTTTCTAAAGCTACTAAGGCTATAGCTTTAAATTATTAATACTGCTGTCCCACTGCTCTTGTTTTTTTCCTGTCTCACTTTAATATTAAATGACTTATACCTCAATGTCGAATATCCATATGATAAGGACCATGCAGAGAGCAGAGATGAGGCTGCAACCTTAAACTCTTTGATTTATACCATACAAATACCAAAACATATTACCTAACTTACCTAACAACTTGAAGAATAACTTTATGAGGAGCACCTTTTACAACCTAAATGTATAAAATTGAAAACAGAGGAAGAGACTGCTAATTGGTGGTATATTTAGTTTTATTCTTAATTTGACTCCATAAAATTACAATTAGTGTAATAATTCTTTGGGTTATATAAGTTTCACCTGAATGCAGTGTGAGAAAAGATAAGAGTTCATCCAGTGCTTAACGACATGGTACAATTTTGGCCAGGAGCCTGAAAGGCCAAATAATGAACGGGTCAAATAATGAGTCACAGTAACTTGCATAAACCAGCAGGGATTTGTGAGTGAGCAAAGGTAAAATCACTTTAGTTTTATAATTTAGAAAAAAATGATGAAAAGTCAAGAATTTAAAATGATTTTGATTAAAATAAAGTTTTGTAACTTCATTATGACAGTCCACTTCACATTCTCCTAAGTAACTTTGCAACTGCATGTCAACTTACTCTACTAAACCTAACCCTAACCTAACAGTTTACTAATGCTCTAATGAGAGTTAGTGGACATGTAGTTGCAAATTCAATAGTTAGTTGACGTAGTTGGAAAGTTACTTAAAATTAGTGGAATGTCCAAAGCATGGCCAAAAGTTTACCATGGAGTAACCAAAAGACAGGGTGTAAAAAAACAAAGCAAAAAGCAGACAACGAAGTAGAGTTTACTATTATATTTAACAGTATTTTAGTACACTCAGATACATCAAGTGGACAACTGCATAGTATAACCAAATAAAAATTCAAATAAAAACAGTTAACCTGCTGTATAGCTGTTACACTCAAAAAGAGTTGCTCACTCAGAGTTCTCTGCTTTTTATGTTTTTTATGTGCTAGATCTAGACAACTAGAAATTGACATGCTTTGCAAGTATTTTATGTTGTGTAGTATGTTTTATTGTACAAAGAAAGAAAATTCATTTGAAAAAGAAAATTGGTTTGAAGCACACATTTAAGGTGAATGCCACATCACCATGATGTTCATATGGTGTGCAGTTTTCAAAGAATTAGGATCAGAAGACTGAATTGGATCCTGAAAATTACTATAGTAGACATTTATCACCTGAATCAATGATTTTGACTCTTTGGTGAAACTGAAAGAATCCAACAGGGTAGAGGGTGAAATTGTGGCATTTTTTCAAAACTTCTCATTCCTCATGTTCTAAAACGCCAATCCAAATTTATAACTGTAAAAGAAACAAAGAATTGTTCAATGTGTCAATAAATTATTGCTTGAGGACAGATTAGTTTAATTTATTGCTTTCATTTTAGTGATAAATTAACTTGCAGTACATTTATTCATTTAATAAATTGAAATGTCGTTCTTATTTTTTTCCACTGTAGAGAGATTCCACTTGCCCTGAGGCATGTGGGTTTAGATCAGTGCACTAATACTCCTAATTAAGGAACCTAACAATTAAACAGTGCACATTTTTGAGTTGAATGCAGGTATTTCAGTCAGTAAATTAATTCATTTTACCAACAAAATAGATTATTATTTCACATATTCTCTAATTCATTTATCATAATCACATTGGTTTAAGTAACATAAAAATGGGCATGGAAAATATGTCACATAAAAATAATACTGCAGCACAGGCATAGATGTTTCACTTACAGTAATAGTGAAATGAAAGATTGGCCACAAGCCCTGACATTAAAAATAATCACCTGGGTAACAGAGAAAGGTCTCAATCCACTGCAAATTCCTTTACTGTACTCATCTAAGTAAAAATAATTTATGCTGAGTAAGACTATAGGAGTTTTAGTTGTGTGTTTTTTTAACAAAAGTTCTGATGTGATGCCTCATAGGAGTTACTTTGGAAATGAGCTGCGACCCATGTTAAGCTGAAGTTGGTTGAAGTGGATAAGCACAAAATTAATTATATTCCCTACTAGACTTGGCCGACTTCAGTGGAGAATGAAACCGTCTTCCCTTTATATGTCTCCTCCTGTAATAAGCCATTAACTCATCAGACAGGCTGTTACAATTATGCAACACTAAAATGTCAGTCATTTTTTGTGTTTTGAAAAAAATAAATAAATAAAATAGGTCCTATGATTTTGAGATCAGATTGCTTAATGGTCTCAGATTGCTTAATGGTTGTGATGTAACTAGTCACAAATGAACACAGGCAGGTGTTAATAAATGAATATAATAAAACAATAGACTTATATTTAGATAAAATGTTAGAGGAAAATTTGCACATTTGTGGTCTAGTCAAGCGATCAGAGGAAAGCAAAGGCACAGCACTGAACCACATGAAAATAGCAGCCACATTCATTATATTAGCACTGAACGGTGCAGCAAATCAAAAGAACCAAACATTTCATCTATAATTCATTTAAAGGGAAAGTACATCCTTCTCAAAAAGTTCAGGGTAAAGTTGTACTAAGGTGGAAGAGGAATGCCAATGATGGCTTTAGCAAAACATTGCAAATATTTAGCAACTTGATTAAAAGCCGAAGAATTTTCAAAATAAATCCAGTGTTTGGAATTTTAAGTGCAGGGCTTTTGCTCTAATCTTATCCTGATGGAGTACTGGATCTAACACATTGCGGACCCTAGAGGGCCTTTCTGTTCATTTTGCTGAACCAGTGTCTTTTGCATATTTACTGCATGTATTGCATAATGAACTTTAAGACATTTTGAAGTTTGATGTTGCTCGTTTCAAAATTCTAGAGAGATTTTCATCATCCTTGGTTTGTTGGACTTATTAATAAAAATGAAAACAAATATTCTGTTTGGATTTGATATGTTTGTATTACATTATGTTTATTGTAAGTCCCAAGTTTAAGGTTTCAATGCATTTATAATTATAGTACATCTCATCTTATGGGTCAGCTGTTTTATGGTACTGAATATCATCACTTTGTGTTTTTTTATTTACTGTTTACTAAAGTGTCGCTGATGCAGTTTGAGGTAAAACTAACCTTTCTTGTGGATTTGTCCTAAAAATAACTGCACCATGCTAGTGCTGAGCAGATGTAATGTTGTCTGTGTCATCCTTTTTTGATTATTCTGTCTTATCAGTTCTTCTGAATTACAGCAGCTGTGACCTCTCTACTGGAGCACGAAGACAAAATGAACTAAATGAAATAAGAAAAGAAGCAAGGAAAGGAGCATTTAGCTTTTGTCTTCAGTCACCTTTTTTGGGCCTAGTCTGCTCTATATTGCAGTGAAACATGTCTTGCCTTCCCTAGAGACAATCATGAAATTAAAGCAAATTTTTAAAAAGAAAAGCAAACCTTCCATCTCTCATTCTCAGCTCTTGATTTATTCTGTTTGCCTTGAGATGCAATATACCTGTACTACACAATCACCCTTCCTATTCAAAAATGTACCCAATGTGGGCTGTGAAACTGATAATTCGTCTGGAATTATTCAAGTCTGTGTTCTTGATACTTCCTGTTACAATCAGAAAAAAGTGCTTTTGATCTTCACACAGAAGCGTTTTGTATCTCTGGATTTCTGATGCTTAATTGCTGATGCTGCTAAGCTCAGGAGCTTATTCTAATCAGCTTGATTGGCATTAATTTCCTGTTGAGGTAAAAAATTATGTAGTGTATTAATTTTCTGAGTTAGGTAAAAACATTAAAATGAGATTCCTGGAATCTAGAGACAGTAAGTCAATAAGGTTGAATGGATAAATAGATTGAAAACATCTTGATTGTTTATTAATTATTTTCATAAACAGTTTGCTTTAAAGTACAAATAATAATATCCTTAAATTATCAAATTAAAATGAGCAATTTAAAAATAACATCACTAAAAATTTGCAATGTATTTGGATGAGTATTTTTCCTCCAAATCAAAGGCATATCTATGTTCAAAACCAGAGGTTAGTTAGTCCTGAATGTGTTGGTTTCCTTCACATACAATTTCATCAGCAAAGGACATACAATAACACAACAAAGCCCCTGAAGAAATCCACGAGGCTTCTCCGGCCCACTAAATAGACTGGCAAAATAAATCATTCAAATCTTTACCTCAGGGCATGGATCATTCTCCGAACTCTTCTCTCTTTCTTTCTGTCTCACCCATCCAGGTACAGTAGCCCATGAAACTTTCATCTGGGATGGTGCCTTTTATCAGTTGTATCCCCAGGCTACGAAGGCATACCAGATGGTGACTAGAATCAAAGAACACTTCCCCCCAAAAA
>JAFVLL020026412.1:0-50994 GCA_021397915.2 Tor tambroides
AGCACAAGTGGATTTAGCTGGTTTTGACGCAAAAGAAAATCTAACTTGTTAAAAACCAATGGATTGTCTAAAGTGACATTTTTGAAAAAAAAAGATATTTTATTCACTAACTAATTACCTTATCATTACCTATAAAATGAAACTACTGAACCTGATCATAAGAGCCTGATAAAAAAATGCTCATTTAAAAGAAAGGAAGTCTGATGGATTTAGAGGGTTTTGCATCTGAACTCTTCATATATATCATCTGTGATTTTGGGTATGTTCCTCACACAAAGCTACCATATGACTTCAGAAGACTTGTTATATGATTTGTACGGTCTTCTTTTATGATACTTTTTGAAGCTTAACAGTATAAAAGACAATTCACTTTCCTTGCAAGGAAGGATCTTAGCCATTCTCCCTAAGATCTCCTTTTGCGTTTCACAGAAGAAAATAACAAGGAGTTGAGGATGATCAAATGACAACATTTTCATTTCTGGGTGAACTATTCTATTAAAACATTTAATTATAAACAAGCTGACACAAATTGATACTTATGGAAAAGTCCCACATCCAATTCATGTAACAATGACCCACAATCAGGCTAGGCTCAGAGCCACGTTCCCTTCTCCAGGCTTCTGTGTGCCTCTAGACAGCCCAACAGACAGAAATCCTCCATCTGCCAAGCTGCCAAGCTTTGCCCACAGGCGCTGTCCTGCTTGGCAGGGATGTAGGTGAGCCAGCAGCACTGACACACAACTACAAATCTTTCAGTGCTGATGCTAACGACCACTAGTTAACAGCAGATGACAAAACAAGTGACCGGAGGACTGGACCAGACTGAGAGAGAGAGTCCATGCTAATACAGCAGGTTCCCTCTGATGAAGTCTAATCAACAGGACCAATTCAAGCCGATTCAAATTTAAATGCAAAGTACTGCACATCCCCCACCTCCCTCTCTCTATCCTTCTCTGCAGGTCTTCAGAGTCAGGGGTGTTTCTGAATGATCCCTCTAATCTCAAACCGCGCCGGCTTTCATGTGTCTCGACTCTTTCGGGCCTGATAATGGATCTACCTTGACTTAAAAAGTGCCAGACTGACTACAACTCAGCAGGCCCGGTGTGGGGTCAAAGTATCTACTGCATGACCTCCAGTAAAGGAAGCTAAAAGCTGGAGATGAGATGTAGAGCCCTTTCAAAGCTCTTCACTTGAGTAAGACTTATCCAGATGACTACAGGGTTCAGAGCTCTAATCAGTCTTTTATATAAGGTGAGACAGGATGTACAGGATGTCCTCCAAAGTCAATATGAAACTTTTAACAGAGAGAATACAAAACAAAAAACAATGCATTCTGCATGCATGCTTGCACTGGCGAGCCGTGCAGCGCTGGATGATATCTCTCGAGCACACAGAGGAAATGCAGCAATATCAGTCTTCAGTCCTGGCCTAAAAATTAAACTGTGTTTGCAAGACTCAGACGTCATCACACACTACACAGAAAACCAGATTATAAGGTAGTTTCATTTCTATTAAAATCCTTTTATCCCTTGCAGTGCCGTTAATGCTGATGTTGAATTTCTAACAGGCTTTAAAAGTTGTTAGCTTTTATTCTGAAATAAGTGCAATGCTAGAAGTGTTGGAAATGAAGAAAGTCAAAATGCATAATGTGACTAGTCATGGTACAGAATCAAAATTTCAATTTTATGACCCTAGCAAAAGTCATGTTTGATTTAATAATGTCTAAATGTGTGCATTGAAATCTTGAAATAGCATTCGGATTGTCTTCAACAGGAAAGCAGACTACTTCAACATGTTAAAAAAAAAAAAAATAGGACCCACGTGGGACAAACCACCATCTCAAAACAATTAGCATGCAATTATGCAACTTCATACACAATATCTTGGGTTTATCTAATTTTTACTAATCCATAACTTCTGATCGTTTTTTTTATTTCTCTGAAATTTAAAGTACTGTCACTAGACTTGCCCCCTTTTCTTAACTCACAATGAGGTGACTATTTAATAGCTAATAATGTAAAATGAACACATACACTGATGTATAACTGTCAGTTACATAACTGAACAGAAAGACTTGGTCATCAAATTTATGTTAACAATCAGTTTAATTCATAATGATTTGATAAATCAGTCTATTAATTCAATGTTTGTGATTTTTTTGTCAATTTTACTGGTCACTCAACTTGAGAACCTCTTGGAATTTTTCACGGACCACAATTTGACAAGAATCTGCATTACAAGAATCAGATGGTTGAATGGTTTGTTAATTTGTTTTTAAAAGCACTCCTGCATTCTTTCCTATCTTAGCCACATCTCAATGCTCTCAAGTACATCTTAATGTTATGTTTGTGTGCTACAGTTACAGATCACAATTTTGTGTATCTCTGGGTTCTTTTAAGGATAGACTAAACAAGAACAAGTCAAGACACACACTCAAAGGACAAACTGCATCTGCATCACAAGACTCTTATCATGAGGTGGGAATACCATGCCGTGCATTTACAAAACACGCTGCAAGAGATCACACAGTGAAGTTACATAGTAGAGTACAGTGTATGTGAGCCCCAGGATCTGTTGCACAACAACTCAGCTTTGCAAACTCTTTTGACTTTGTGGGAATATGAAAAACTAGCCTGCAGCCATTCTCCACAAATCTACAACCACATGGCACTATAGTTCAGGATGTGACACTGTGCACCAAGTGTTTCTAGAAATAACCTGCCACACTTCCGAACAGGCGACGGGCCACTTCTAGAGATATTTCTCCTGATCCACTTCATCAAGAATGACAGGGACATTATTCATCCACACAATTTACAAAACAAATGATGCATCCTTTAAGGCATGAAATTCGACAGTCTAAATAGAGCTGCTTTTAGAATCTTAGTGAATCAACATGGATATAAAGACAAGCCATTCTAAAAGGTATTCCTTAAAACTAACCAGTACCAGTACTTGTTGCTAGAAAGTAATCCAGTTATATATATTTATTTTATTTATTTATTTTTTCTAGTTTCAATATTAACCATTCATTTGATTTTAGTACTTCATTACATACTGGTAGAATTTATTATTAGTGATTTGTATCTGTTCAGTTGCTAGTATACTTATTCATTACATATTAATATTTCTTTTTTCTACTATTCTCTATACTGTTAATGACAAGCAGGTTAACTGTTCTATTGTTGCTATTTACAATTTAAACGTGTGTCACTGAATGGAAATTTTAGTTTCATATAATATCTATTCACATCCAATTGCTGTTGCTGGTACCTATTCCGGTTTTACTAACTATTCTATAGACTCAACTGAAACAGACACATGTGTTTCATAAATGAATACTAGAATCTAAAGCATAAATGCAAACAAAGCTGGGACAGATACAAGTATTAGTGCCAAATGAATAGCTACTAGTAAAATTAGGTACCGGTAACAACTGGAAAAAGTACTGATCTGAAGTGAATAATGAACCAAAGATAATGTGGAATGTGTTACTAGAATAGTTACATTCAAATGACATAGCGACTAATAGCAAAGAAATAAGCACCTGTATGTAATGAATAAGTACTAGTGACAAATTGAATTGATTAATAGAGTCACTATTGGAATAAATACTGTCCTAGTAACTACATGTATAGTTGCTAGTTAAACTAAAAATAACAAGTCATCGGTGGATTATTTACTAATACTTTAAAATAAGCATTAATAACATAATTGTAGATACTAGTTAGTTGACATGTCATTTTACTATACATACAGTTACTGAATGCAAGACCTGAAGCAAAAGATAAGATATATAGCATAAAACACATATATAATTAACAAACAAATTAATCTATCAAACTTTTAAATCCACCTAAGAGACACAAAATCTCCACTACTTTGCCCATCGTTATTCTGTCACAGCAACTTCCTTCCAGAAAGCACCGTGTCTAAAGTCTTTGTTCTAGACAGAGGAAATATATGCTCTGATGGGGAACAGCACAACACATGCTGTGCGCTGCCAGACCAAACTGAAACTGACCTTGTTGGAGATGATCAACCTTTTGCTCCACAATGCTGACACACTAAAACAGAGATGCTCCGCTGGGGAAAGCCTCACTGTCAGTGACACACACGATGAGCTGCCTACTGCTGGACGCCTATTATGTTACATTCTAGGTAAAAATGTTTCAACAGCATAACCAATGACTTCATACTGTGCATAGAAACGTAAAAAGTGTGTTACCTGGTTGTGGTTTCAGTAAAAACAACGTGGCTCATTTTCATCGCCGGTAAACGCCGGTAGTTGCTCCGACCGTGCCGCGTTCAATGTGTTACGGAGAGTAGAAGGTTTGAACGAACAGTTGACAGTGTTCGAAAAGCCCCACCCACCTGTGCTCCTATTGGTTCACCTTTCCCGTCACTCAAGCGTCACCGGAGCAAAACTGTGTAGGCATGGCAACTGCGTTTCCAATGCCGCTTTTCCTAGCCAATAGAATAATGGCTCAATTTCAAGAGTCAACGCCCACCTGCCAAGCACAAGAGTCATTGGACAAAGTGTTTGTCAATCAAAGTAAGCCTTTGCAAAAGGCGGGAACCCTTGAGTTCAATTATTGTAATGTATGCAAATTCATTTCTTTTCCGAAATTCATAAAGACAAACCGCTGTCCAAATGGCCACGAAAATGAAGTACTCAGCACAAAAGCAAATTTGGCAAAGTGCGCATCAAATATTTTCTGATAACTCCGATTTATGCATTTGCACAGGCAAAAAAGAGATAAAAATACAATAATAAAAGAGCAAAAATGTCTTTTTGATATTTTTTAAAAACAGCACACAATTCCATCACAAAATATAATAACTGAAATGACACAATGTCACAATTAACCATATTACTGAAGGCTCATAGTTACCCATGAGCAATGTGTGATACAAGTTAATGACAAATTTAATAATGATAAATTATTATTAATTAATACACTGACCTGAGTATACTGATTAAGGTCATTTTACAAAAATACAGCCTCTGCATGATGGCAAAACAAGCCCTATTTATATTTTAAAAACCACCAAAATACAGATTAATGTTCCAGATATGCATCACATGGCAATTTCTCAGCTTTTTTATTAAAACCAATTAGCGACACAGCGTTTGCTCAAGGTCAAGGATGCACAAATTGTTATATATTTAATCAAAACACTACATAACAAATGTTATTCTACAGCAGTGTGATTCCTGGAAGCAGAAGGGGAAGATCCGCTCTGCCCCGAGGGATGCGGGAGTGGGTCAGAGGGAGGAAGGGGAAGAGTCACTTCCGGAGTGGGTGTATTATAGTCTGGGTGGCTCTTGCTACGGTGAGCCGTGACATTGTCTCTCTTTTCAAAGCGGCGACCGCAAATCTCACAGGGGAACTGGTAGGTGCTCTCAGCATTGTGCTTTCGCATGTGCCAATTCAGAGAGGCTTTTTGTCGACAGGTAAAGCCACACACCTCACACCTGAGAAAGAGAGACGGGGTGGGTTAGATCTGGAGCTGAAAATTGTAGTAGCAAAGCCTTGAGCAATATAGTTGTTCTGTTAAATATTGATGGGATGTTCATGTAAAAATTAGTTTGGGAGCTACGCAAGCTTTGGTGTAAACAAAGGGCCTAGTGCACGTGTGTGTGGTGAAACTCATACTGCAGCGGTTTCTCTCCGGTGTGTATCCTGCGGTGGATGATCAGGTTACTGCTGGTTCGGAACGCCCGGGCACAGAACTCACAGATATAGTCTCTCTGATCTCACACACACAGAGAATCATACAGAGAGAACCACAGCACGAAAAACACTAAGCCCTACTATTTACTGTACTTAATTCAGTGGCTTTGCTTCCGGATACAGATTTTACATCGGACAACAAAATTAACAATATTCCAACAATTACAACAACAATATTAATAGTATTAATGTTATAGTAAATAAAATATCATTACATTATTTGTTTTTGAGGACATTGTTTGGAACAACTTTATATTAAGTGTACTACCTACGATGTACTAACATTTAAAATAATCATTTGATACAATGCGCTTATTTTGTATGTACATGTTTTTATATTGTAATATTTAAAAATACCTTAAGGTAATTACATCCAAGTACACTGTTGACCCTACCACTACTCTTTAACCAACCCTTAAAGCTAACCATATCACCAAAACTGTCCCTAACCTTACCCGTATTCCACCGCAATAGCAGTAAAAAAACACTAAAAACAACTTCTTTTTTATTAAAGTGCATATAGTAGTAGTAAAATACACCTAATAAAATGTTTGACCCATTTTTTTTAGATTTCTTTTTCACCATTTTGGCATCTCTTTAATCTTCTACTAAATTAACTGAATGAAATATAGATGAATTTGTGTCAAAATACAGTAGAGTCTGATTAGATACCCAGCCTTTGGTAGTAACAACAAAAGACATGGTAAGTGTTTTCTTCTCTCTTTTAAAAGTTATTAAACCTATTTTTTAAATTTATTTTATTATTACATTCAGCATTGGCCTGCAAAACAGACTTGCAAGCTGACAACCACTGGATTAGAAGAATTTAATTACCATATTCTTTTTGTAAAATAATATTGAGATACTGTCTGCGTATATCAATGCATGCATATACTCATACATATAGTGCCTGTCCAGAAGTACACTGGATGACATTTATCCCAAATATCATTCATATGGACTAAAAACTCACTACTATGTAACTTCTCATGCTCCTTCAGATGCTTCTTAAAGTTGAATGACTTGCTGCAGGTGGGGTGCGAGCAGATGAAGGTCTTCTGCTGAAGATGTTGGTACTTGACGTGATGCTGTGGAGAAGAACAGATTGTGAGACTCTTTGCCATCCTGTTACATAAAACGTTGCAGTCATCATATTTCTAATTTAAATAAAGTTTATTTTCTCACAGATCAGTGCAGAATAATGGAAATTAGAGTTCTTCTTTCTCAGAGTTGTTTTAGTCCAGTAAAGATTAATGAATGTGTCATGGACATATCAATACTGACTCAGCAGCACTCACATTTAGATATTGCCGACTGGAGAAAATCTTATCGCAGCCTTCAAACTCGCAAGGCAAAATGACTTTGGATGTTGACTTTCTGTAAACACAGAGATAAGTATCATCTAATTATGACGTTAACATATGATACAACAGGACATTCAAAATAAAACCATGGAAATGTAACCAAATACATAAATAAATGACTATAAATGTTCTAATATTTAAAAGACACATAACTATCTATACATTTTATATAGAAATATAAAATACTATATAAATGTTTTTAAACATATAGGTCGGTTTAAAAAAAAAAAAAAAAGTATAACTAATATATTTATCTTGGTAAAATTAAATAACAAACCGTTTTCGTTTGCCACCAATCTGGGACACGTCATCTTTCAGTAACTGTGGCCTGGAGAGTAAAATGTACAGAATTTTAGGGTTCCATTTCAACTTATTGGGAATCAAAATACAGAAAAATGTGCTGTTAGACAAATCACCTGATATTTTTAAGAGTTCCTGCCTTTTTGTTGGCATTGTGTGTCTCAGGAGGATCTGCTCTACTCTGGGTCCCTCTGTTGGTTAAATTCAGCACTGCAACTTCCTCATTGCTAGGGGACAGAGAGTTAGTTTAACTTATGTTTTTTTCAGTCATTAAGTGTGTCAGTACAAATGAATAGAGCACATACATATCAGTGGGACTTTGGTTTTCAATTGATAATCTTGCAGGTCCATCTCCTGTCAGTTCATCACTGTCTGCTGGAGATCTGACAATCAGAAAACAATCAAAGAGACTTAAAACAGAAAAATAAAATACAGCTAAACAACCAAATATGAAAAGATATATACCCATGCTCTGAATGTAAAAAGTCAACAGCCACATCATTTCCTCCCTGTGTCCCAGGAGTCATTGTAACACCTTAACACATGGTTGTAGTTAGTCCTTGAGTAACAAAAACAGCATATTTATTTGAGAAAAATACTTAAAAACAGTCACCTGCATTCTTGTTTTTGCTAAAGGTTTCAGACCTTGTCTTGTGTTTCTGTTCTGTATCATTAGTGGTAACTTCAGCATTTTGTTGTTGTTGTCTGGTTTTTAATCTAGTCACCACTTCTTGTCTTTGTATGTCTGCGTCTGGCTCCTTCAGCCGCCTCCTGCCTCGTTGTTTGAGTCCCTTTGAACTAAATGCAGTTCTACCACCTTGACTTTTCGATGTCATTACCTTCTTAAGAGGAGACCACAAAAAACGATGTTCATTTTCACAGGTGTATTTGAGACACACGTCCACCTCAGATGAATCTTTGGACTCAGTTTCAGCTTCTTTTGCCCCTGCTGCATGAGAGCTCTGATCTCGCTCTGTTGTTTTTTTGACTGTGGCAGAATGCAGGACAGGGGGAAGAGGGCACGTCTGTCCATGGCTGTGGACCATCAGGATGAGTTCCTGCAAAGACTCCTTAGTAGTTGACAAAGTGCTCGTCTCTCCTTTCCTATCACCTAAAGAAGCCCAATGTATAACCAGAATAGACATTTAACAAACACACCAAATGCACTGAGCAACCAATAGATTTTGTGACTGTAGCAGATTAACAAGGCCAAAAACACTGCAAAAAAATCATTTTTTTAAGGCCTGTTCACACCAAAGACAATAACTATAACAATAAAGTTTTAATAATGGTTCTATTTCTGTGAGAATAGGGAAGTCTACACTACAGTCATAACGATAATGACACAGAGGAACAATATCACTGGAATCACTTTCAGAATGATATTTTCCAGCTGATCAGAATCTACCCGACTTTAAAGAGCTTCAGAATTTAAAGAAGCAGACAACATAACTGCATTGTGCACTGGTGTGGACGCTAATACATTTATCACTGTAGTTATCCTCATACTATAGTTATCATTTTTGGTGATATGGGTCTTTACTTGGCCTTGTCTTTACAAAACATGTTTTATTTATTTATGAAATACTCTATGAAATCATAGAGGTTAATATACTTGATAAATGATAAAGTATTATAGAATAAATTATGGCAGACTTGTCTTTTTGTTGGTGAGCTATGCCTTTAAGGAGGGAATCTGTGGTTTACCTGAGCACTTGATACAAACTCTTGAAGCATAGCTGCAAAACATAAAGCAATGTCATTGTCAGTTAGACCACATTTTATCAACAGTATAACGCTTCACACACCACCAAAAGACCTGGCTGTCAGCCAAACCTAAATATGTTTAGAACTCCATAAACCACAAGTTCATCTGTGCTTTTCTGCCTACACTTTCTTTTAAGCTCACTCATAATTCCTGTCTTTTCCCTGTATGGTTTGGAGCTGGATCAGAACAACTGGAAAAAATCTGAGTCTCATCTTCAAAGCCAGAATCAACAACTGCAGATGCAATTCAACAGGAATTCTAGAGTGTGCATCCAACGAACTGTCATCTAGTGGGTCTAAGGGTAACTGTATCTCTCTGCAGAACAGGATGACTGTATTATACCTCTCCAGCAGATGCTGAGCGAGCTCTGAGTGAAGAGAGAAGCCCAGTTTCTCTTTGAGCTGACCCCAGCTCTACAGACACGAGCCCAGCCGCACACGAGACTTACTCCTGCGGGCATCCAGCTCCCTGCGCCGCTGACTGCGCTGAGTGTCTTTAGAGGATGACATTACACTTCTACTCAAACGACACTGAAGATGGAGAGAGAAATCAGGTGAAGATGATGAGAGGTTTGTATGTTCGTTGCTGTAATACAAATGTGGACTAAAATCATCAGTCAGATGAATAAATTGTTTAATAAATGACAATCATTGGTTTCCAAAATGTCATATTTGCAATAATATCAATCGTAAAGGTATTGTAAAAGCACTGTAATGGTTTTATTTACAATTACAGCTCATCTGCATAAATAAAGGACTCCCAAATTAATTTATTAATATTAATTCATTATGACTACTGTAAAATCATTTAATTTGGGGTAAATTTGCAGCCTTGTCAATCATATAGACATAGTTTCTGTATTTTATTTTTCACAGAAAATGAATAGAATATAAAACAGTAAATATAAAATGTAACTGATATTGACTATAATGTTCTGAAACAATATGTGTTTTGTTGGGAAACACAAACACACAGACTTTAAAAGTTTCAGGCTATATTTTGTACTTTTCATGGAAAGTGCCACCAGCAGCTGCTCTCACGCCTCATTTTATGTATATGCATAATAATATGTCTTAAGTTGACAACTTATAAGTAGCAGGAAAGAAACCACTCACATACCTTAAATAAGACCTTATGCGATAGTGTTTGCGGGGCCCACTTGCTCAAACTGTTGCCCTTTTAAGGAGGACCCGCTCAGTTGATCAACTCAGTCTAACGCTAAAATCGGTATAAAACGCATTAAATATATCTCATGATAAAAGAGATGCTACACAGAAAATTATGAATATTTGCTGAATTCATCTTCTCAATGCGATTATGTGAAATATGTCACCAGTTCCAGAGTATTATGTCAAGCGAGCTGCAGAAACAGAAAGCAAATCGCAAGTTTCCTGTCCCAGAAGTCTTCGCGGCACAGCTAGGATCTATGGGAAATGTAGTGCGAAAACAAACATCTGTGCGATACTATCATTTTATATGATGATGCCCCGTTTTAAGCATTAAAATACTTGATCTAAGTCATTTCTAAGAAGTAGAACTGCACAAACAAAATATCAGAATGTGTTAATATGAATATTATTGTTTACATTTCTTAAGCAAACTACCTTAATACACTGTGTCTCATGATTTCAATAGCCTATAAATTACACATTTAACATTTTCAATAATTTTCTGAAATATAGACTAAATACACTTGGTTTTGTAATACCACTACATTTATTACTACGTCAACTAGGCTAATAATAGTAATAAAATTAAAGTGTTTGAATAAATGGGTACACACTCTCATCTAATTTCTAGGGCCCACACAGCCACTAAAAACATTCAAAGTTCCTGTTAGCACACGGTAGCAAAAATGCAACAGGGTGAAAGACATAAGATAAAGAGTGTAACGACAAAAACTCAAAAAGGAAGCAACATCAGTTTCACATGTGAGATTGGGCTCAACCCACGGCTGCATGCATCAGATCACCCTACCACACATGCTCACTAGGAACACGCAACGCACACTGCTTACCTCTCATCTCACACCCCAGACCACAATGGACGAACTCGGTGAGTTGTTCAACCTTCTAAAGTACATGTCATTCTAACATTAATGTCTTAATCAGTGTAAAGATGTAACATATTTGTAATCCAAAGACTGAGATGATTTTCTAAGTTTATTTTCTATCATTTTACTACAATTCTCTGGTAGTTTCATTTAGACTGTGACCTATAAATGCAAGCAGGTATTTGTGGTATGAGAATTTTTCTGTGACTGTTTCATTGGTTTACTCATATTAGACTAAAACACTCATCAGCATGCCACACATTTCAATGCGACCAGTGCATTATCAGTGAAAAGCTGTGACATTTTAGAAAATAGACAAAACAACCAAACAACAGCATCAGTGTAGAGTCCCTGAAGATGTAACAGGATGTAACAGGTTTGAATACAGGTTTGTGTACCCAGGCCATTCTAAGAGAGAGTTTGAAATGTTGTCATCCAAAAAAAAAAAAAAAATGATATATTATAAATAATAAATATATATATACTTTTTTTTTTTACTGGTAGCACTTTGGTATGCTACAGATTTATTTTTCTTCTCTGCATGTGAGAAGTAATGACTCCTGTCACTCTTAAGAACAAATTGATGTTCTTGTGAAGGATTTTTTTAAGCTACCATTTTTCTTGGTATTTTGACATAAGTGAGTCAGATAACCCATGTCTATATTTCTATTTTTCTATGTCAGCAAAAAAGTGTGGCAAAAGTTTGAAATTCATGTGTTTGTTATTTTATGTTCTGCAGCCGTTGCGATGACAAAGATGTGCCTTTTCACTTCCTCAGGAAATGACACGGATTGCTAACGTACAGTGGCTTTCCTTTAGTTCAATCATAACCATCAATACTTCAGTGTAGTTTTTTTTTGGTTGGTGTACGTGTCAAAGTTTGTGTTCAGTGTCACTGGTTTCAGTGCAGGTGTTTGATGTGTGAATTTGATATTGCAGACATGCTTTTAGAGGAGTTGGCTCAGAACTCCACCCAGACTTCAAATGTTCCTGCACCCATTCCACCCAAAACTCTCCAACTGGGAGCCTCGGTTAAAAGTAACAACACAACTCAGCTTGAACAAGTAATTACATTTCAGGCCAATTCATTTTCAAATTGAATTTAAACAAGAATTTGAAAAGCATTAAAATTCCGAAAACTTTCAAAAACAGTTTGGGGCTGGTAAGATTGGTCTCTTATGCTCGTATTATTACAATTTTATATAACTATTTGAATCTATTTTGAAGTATAAGTTATTTTTGTGACAACAAAGCTGAATTTTCAGCATCATTACTCCAGTCTTCAGTGTCACGTGATCCTTCAGAAATCATTCTAGAATGCTGATTTGGTTCTCAAGAAACCTCTCTTCTTATCATTAATGCTGAAAACAGTTGTGCTGCCTCTAACCATGATGCATTTTTTCATGATTCTTTGATGAATCGAAAGTTCAAAAGAAGCATTTATTTGATAAAAATAATTTTTAACATTATTTTTCTATCACTTTGGATAAATCTAATGTATCCTTGCTGAATTAAAATATGAACTTCCTAAAAAAAAAACATCTTACAGACCCCAAATTTTGAACTAATAAATATCTACAGTATTTAGTCCCAAACTGAGCCATTCTAATGTCTTTCTCCTCCCATTACAGACTGAATCCTCTGGATTTGTTGCTGGTCCAGGAAAGACATGTAATCCCTACAGGTATATCCATCTCCCTCCAAAATCTGGAGTAGAAAGAGCCTGTCTGTTGATGTATCTTATTTATAAAATAGCTTTTGGCATACATGGTGTCCTTGGAGGTTCAGCAGTTCAATAAGAAGAAGAGTCTTTTTCTAGTGTGGTTCCAGTCCCTGTGGAGGCCGGAGCGATGAGTCCCGGCACAGCTACACGAGAGCTCGACTCCATCATGAATGAGCTGCTAGGGCTAGGCCTGGAGGTGAGTGAAACATGAGGTGGACATCAGTTCATGCATCAGCTGCTGTATGTTAAATCACTATTGCACAGTATGAGTATCACCAGAAGAGGGCAGTATAAGCATATTCAGTCTCCTAATTTATGCCCCCTTGTCAATTACAGAAAGAAAAGTCATTAAAATTGTCCAAAAATGCTTTATTTTGTAGGTTTCAGAACCAGTTCCCACATCAAACCCACCTCCAGTGGCTCACAAATCAATGAAAGACAAAAAAGCAGAGGAAACTGAAGAAAGTGATAGTGGAGAGCAAAAGGAGGCTAAGAAACCATCGCATCCTCCTCTGTCAGAGAAAATATCCAGGAATGTGGATGCTATAGATGACTTGCTGGGCTCTCTCAGCTCAGACATGGAGAAAATGGGGGTCCAGACAGCTGCCAAAGGCCACTGTGCTTCTTGTGGCAAGTGTATAGCTGGGAAGGTACTACCAAGACGCAGACAACAAATCTGCAAATTACTAATCATTTTTCTGTACTAACAAACATATCATCTTGTATTCCAAACTGCAGATGATCACAGCTCTGGGTCAGGTGTGGCATCCAGAACACTTTGTGTGCACAGCATGCAGCGAGGAACTGGGCACATGTGGTTTCTTTGAGAGAGACGGCAAGCCGTACTGTGAGAAAGACTACCAGAACCTCTTCTCCCCTCGCTGCGCTTACTGCAAGGGTCCTATTACTCAGGTGACCTGCCATAGCTGTCTCTATTTACCCTATGAAAGCTCCTTGTTAGATTTTCCTCAGGCATGTTAATTGAAAATTGGAAAAGTTATGACTCCATCCAGTAACTGAATTATTACAAATTATTATAGTAAACATTATAGTAAACCGAATTATTATAGTATTATAAGTAAACAAAATTAATTAATAACCTAAATGTTTATATATATGTATGTGTGTGTGTGTATATATATATATATATATATATATACACACACATACACACACATAGTTTTGGGAGCTCATTTTAGTTCATCTCCTATCCTGAAAAGTCTGTCTTGCAGGATTGATTAAAAATGAGCTCCTAAAACTTACTGCCAGATTCTGGAAGATAAATTCTTCAAACAGTGGCACAAGAGGATGTGATGCTGGTCCTTCAAGAGTCACTCTCAACTTATCTGTCCATAAAGTCTATAAAAAATCAGTCTTCATGTATTTCACAACACTTCAGCATGTTATTCTTATTAAGTGAGGGCCATTTTAAAGAATTTTTTGCCCAAGCAAAGTCTCTGAGAACCTGACACATTGCACTTCTGGAAACTCCAGGAAGGTTGCAGTTCTGGAAAATGATGGCGCTGGAGACTAAATGGTTCCTGATGGTTTCTCACCTAATTCTTCACATTCATTTTTAATTATTTTGCAGTTAACATGTCTTTTCTTCTCCACCTGTTTTTTCAGACCGTGCTGACCCAATGAGCATTTCGCTGCCCAACGGGCATGCCTTAACTTTGCTAATTCTATTATTGCATTAGTATTGCATCCTTCTCACGGGCATTTAATAATTTTTTACTTTTATTCTTGCCTAATAATTCTGCACACCTGAAATAAGGAGTTTTTGACTTTCAGCCTTCATGGACAATTATATATCACTTATAAATGATTAAATACAAAATCAATAGTAATTATTAAGATTGATGTGGTTTGGAATTGGTAAAATGTTCTTGGAAAATATGACCAGAATATCAACTTGCCTAATAATTCTGCACACACTGTATGTATGCATATATAAATTAATATTAGAATACAATATAAATTAAAATAATAAAAAATAATGTATAAATTAATATTATGATTTTTTAAATAAAAAGAATAGTAATTATATATATATATTTTTGGACCTCCACCCACCAGTTGAGAACTACTGCTCTAGACACAACTATTAAACTAATTAGAGGCTATATTTGAATTTAAATAGCAATCAAATGCAACACTAACTTAAATAAATAAATAAATGTGGAATGTGATTTTCAACTCTTTCACTTCACAAACAAATGAATTATTCTAGGCAATCAAGCAGGTGATCATTTACTGTGTTTTGCACAGAACATTCTAACAGCGATGGATCAAACATGGCACCCAGAACATTTTTTCTGCAGCCACTGTGGAGATCTATTTGGACCTGATGGTGAGACAACTGCAGATTTATCAATTAAACTAAAACAATTTATCCCCACATGAATGCCAAGAACATCCCACACTACATTCTGTGAGTCAGCAGATATGGTCGTCATTTGAGAAATGACCGTTTGTACTGAATGAATCTGTCTTTTCCAGGGTTTATGGAGAGAGATGGTAAACCATATTGCTCTAGGGATTTCTACCGCCTCTTTGCACCCAAATGCTCCGGCTGTGGAGAGCCAGTGAAGGAGAACTATCTGTCTGCAGCCAATGGAACCTGGCACCCCGACTGCTTTGTCTGTGCGGTGAGTGAATTAGTGGCGTTGAAGGCTGGAATGCAATACAGTCATGTGACTCACTCCTTATAAATAAGGAATATGGAGTCAGTCAGTCTGTACTATTGTGTGAGCTTCAAAGGTGAATTCCGCACCTGCCTAATCTATCACTCCAGAACATTCTTCTTCATTAAACGTTTCTTTAAGGCCCTTTTTCTGCATCTCTCTCCAGGACTGCCTGAAGCCTTTTACAGACGGTTGCTTCCTGGAGTTGAATGGTCGGCCCCTATGTTCCCTGCACTATCACTCCAGACAGGGCACTCTGTGTGGGACCTGTGGAGAGCCCATCTCGGGTCGCTGCATCGCTGCTCTGGACCGCAAGTTTCACCCTGAACACTTTGTGTGTGCGTTCTGCCTTCGGCAACTGAGTCAGGGAGTGTTTAAGGAGCAGGCAGGGAAGCCATACTGTTCGGTTTGTCATACGAAACTCTTTGTGTGAGAAACGTGGTGTTTCTCAAGCAAAATCAAGGTTTTAAAGCAGTGGTTCTCAACATCTTTAAAGGCCCCCCCCACCTTCAAAATAATCTAAAATATACAAATAAATATAAAATAAACAAGTTAATGTACTAATATATTAGAAAATATATTAAATTAATTAACCAGGATTCATTTTGTGATTCCAGGAGTGTTAAAACCTGTATTTTCTTCAATAAAAAAAAGTCACCCTGTGGCCCCCTAGTGGGCCCCGACTCCCTGATTGAGAACCACTGATTTAGAAAGAAATAGCATGGAAGGAGTGATACATACACCATTTTTTCTATTTTGTTTCATGGAGAAAAATTTAGAGAATGCCTAGTCAAATGCAAGACAGTGTAAACTGTACTCAGAAAACATCTTAAAAATGTATTGTTTACTATATTTTTTTACAAAGTAAACTATAGCAATATGTTAAATGTCATTATTTAATTATATCATCACGTCACATCAATGAAGCTGTTGTAATACATGTTGAACAAAACAAAAATGTTTGTTAAAGATCTGAAATGTTCATAAAATTAAAAAAAGAGATTCATTGTCTTTTACTCAAGTAGACTATGACATGAATTCAATTTTGCTCTCATAGCATAACAAAACAAACATACATCTCCGCATGCCTTTGAGGAGATTTCTGGGTCTTGTAAATGCTATTGATGTACTATTATTTCAATAAGGTTTCAATGACTAAGAAGACTCAAGATCCCAATTAACTTAAAACCCATGTGTTTTCATAGCCCATGCATTACAATGACATCATGGGGACATTTTCTGTAAACATTCAAAAAGGGTTAAAATAACACAGAATGCCATTTTCTTGCTTGAATATACATGAACTCTACAGAAGCCTGTTGATTTTATTGTGTGCATGACAAAGTCACATGAGGGAATATCACTATACAGTAGGTATAGCTCAAGATCCCTTGATTCGTCAGTTCACTGCACTGTTACTCAAGGTTCAGCCAGACAGTAACTTAAGGATGTGCCTTCTCATCTTCAAAGAATGCTCTTTGATGGTAAGAGATGACAGCTGCTTTTTGGGAGGATGGGTCAAAGATCAAGATATTTATCACACCATAACAGTCATGAACCACAGAACAACCCACAGTGGACAAACACTCATACAGTATGTGGTGAAGTTAGGAAATCTAGTGTTTGCTTACCATAAATGACACAAATTCAGTTAAATGCTTTCACTATGACAATACTATTATGCCATACTGTAACTGACAAGAAAGCACTCCTTTTATGTTTTAATGCCAGGGATCCCCATGACAATCCCCTGTGACAACCCCTATCTCAAATATATATATTGATTTTGTATTAAGTTAATTTAAATGTATAAAGTTTTAAGTCATATTAACTAGAAATTGTATTAAAGTTTGTATAACGACCTTTAAAGGTGTCATAGAATGCATTGATACAATATTTTAAAATTGTTCTCTGATATCTACATAGAAGGTATGTGGCTTAGGTAAGGGCAAAAATTATCCAGAAACGGTTTTACATGTGCATTTACAACCCTAGGATTTCTCCGTAGAATGAAATGGTCTGTTATTACCTTATTTGGAAGGGTCATGAATAATAAAGTTGAGCTCTGCTCTGATTGGCTGTTTCACAGTGCGGCTCAATGTTGTGCTCTGCTCTGATTGGCTGTTTCACAGTGCTGCTCATTTCAGTATCTCACACAGCAGGAACCAAACACAGGGAAAATATATATTTCAATAGTTTCTCGCGCAGTTATATCATTAGATAATTATACTGTAAATAAAAAGCGGGCATCAGGGAGCTGCTATTAATTTGCGAGATCGAATGCATGATCGCTTTTTAGTTTCACTTTCGAGATTCGCGATCGCACGTTCTCTGTTTAGACTATGGAGCGGCAGTACTTACCACACATTTTACAAGATCAGATGCTTGTCAGTGGTACTCAGGAACTGTAAATCATTCGCCATCATCCTCAGTCATCTCTCCTTACTCCGTTTATGTGGTAAGTGAAATCTTATGTACTGTAATGTAACAGGCTACCGCTAGCAAGGAGCTAACCATGTCCCTTTAGTGCAGGGCTGTCCAAACTCGGTCCTGGAGGGCCGGTGTCCTGCAGAGTTTAGCTCCAACTTGTCTCAACACACCTGCATGGAAGCTTCTAGTATGCCTAGTAAGACCTTGATTAGGTGCTTCAGGTGTGTTTAATTAGGGTTGGAGCTAAACTCTGCAGGACACCGGCCCTCCAGGACCGAGTTTGGACACCGCTGCTTTAGTGGCTCGCATTATTTTATTAGAACGGGTTATTTGCTTTCTGTGCCTTTCTGAATACAGACACCAACCCATCCCTGCACTTCACATCCCCTGAACAGCCTGGAACATAACATTTATTTCCATGATCTGCCATTTTCGCTGTTGTCTTTGCTTGTTTCTTCACAATACCTGCAGAAATTCTGATGGTTCGGCTGGCGGCTGGCCTAGAACATGGGCGGGTATATGCAAATGTTGGGGAGTAATTATTAGTGATCCCGACTGTAACGTCACAGTCGGTGTTATGTTCTGATTCGCCTGTTTTTCAGTGGTCTTTTGCATTCATGAGATTTACATAAGAAGGAGGAAACAATGGTATTTGAGGCTCACGGTATGTCATTTCCATGTACAGAACTGTTATTATTCATTTATGCCAAGGTAAATACAGGTTTCCATTCTATGGCACCTTTAAAGCCAATTTAAAAAAAAAAAAAATTCACACTATAACATTCATTGCAGCATTTTTTAAATATCACAAAACTACCAAATAGATTTTGTTTTATATTCTTCTGTCAAATTTTGAGTGCTGAGAAAAAGCTCTGAATATCTTCCTCTCATAAATAGAAATTGGGAAAGAGCAAGAGAGAGAAGGGAAGAGGAACACAGAATGCAGTGGTTGGGAAGACATGTGTAAGCGTTGAGTTTATAAATCATGCTGTCATCACTGCATTAGAACTCTCTTTTCTGGTTTATGCAGACTGGATTAAAATACGTTGCTGTCACAAAACAACAGAAGCTGCTCTCTTTCATATTCTCTTGCTCCCTCTTCTCTGTTTACTGTCCCTTTGCTCAAATAACTGCTAATCCAGCTCTAATATAGAGCTTCCTGAATGGGGTTTCTGTTTGGAATCACACTGCATACGACCTGAATTGTACTATTTGGGTCCAGTTGATTTCTTTCATTCTGACTTCTGGTCCTGTGGTACACAGCTGCTGGGGGGTTCTAAATGTGGTTGCTACACTATGTGCTTAATAGAGTGTATTTATTTTTCTCAGTTTGATATACAGTTTGATATTTTTCTCAGGCATATACGCCATCCTCCTGCTCAAAATACTTTTTTTGTCAGAGACAGGATAGAGCTCAAATAGGTTGGAATTTAGCATGACATTATGAGCACACATTGAGCTCTGAGTACATATTACCCAGGGTTTTTGATTCATATTGAATCAGACATGTCTAGTTCATTGACCTTGAGACTAATACGGTTGGATCACTAAAACAACCAGCCACACAGCATTGGTTCCCATTTTTTATGGACAAAAATGTAATGGAAGTCAATAAAAACCGAAACTGTTTGGTTGCCAAAATTTGGAAGAAAGTAAGTCATTTCATTTTTGGCTAAACTATCCCTTTTACTGCTCCAATCAGTTCAGTCAAATTCGCCAAAGAATCTTTCAATGCAGTTTGATAATCTGGTACATTAAAAATAATTGGGTCTCTAAGCAGATCTCGATTTCTTTGTGAGTAAGCCATCAAATCATTTATTTAAACAATTCGTCCAAAAACACTGATTCAGGAATGAAACAAGTGAATGTCTTTATAAGTAAGTCATTGATTCATTCACTCAACCTAGTTGTTTAAAATACCATTCATTTAGGAACAAAACTCTGCTGCTTTGTATGTAAATATTTGCATTGACAGAGGCAAATTAGATAAAATACCTGGCAATGTTGTGTATAAAATGTAAATGACTCAGTATTAACCTCTTGTATCTTGAACTGTTGTTTAAAAGCAATAACCATCCAGCTTGCTTCAACAATATGAGAGAATTATTGGGAGCAATGGTGTTTAGTACCTTTAAAGCCATAGGGAATGAAACAGGAGCACTCAACCTCGTTAAAGCGGCAGAAATAAAAGGCCTGTCAATAAGTGTTGGTGTGGCAGGAGTCAGGTGACATTTACAGCTGTAGGGCTGAAGGAGGCCGGTGGGTGAATTGGCCCATGGATCCTATAGGGAGGGTAAATAGAGGGGAGTCGTTCTGAAACACTACCCTCACCTGAACCAGACCTTGGCCTCTCTGTCACCCCACCAGTCCACAAAGCCACGACATGGGTCACAAAGCACCGTAAATACTGCCCAACCTGGCAACCCTGAGACCACACTCCCATAGTAAACAATGAAGCCAATAAGTGTCCGGTATGTCACTGCCAGACAAGCCAGTGAGTGTGTAACCCCATGAACAAAACCACATTCAACGGTCTCAGACTCCTTATAAAGGACCGGAAAGATGAATGTGGACCGCTGGATGCCAAAATGATTAACTGTATGCGATACTTAATAAAACCAATGAAGTCAAATGTAACTTAATCTATTTATGGAGCAAACGTGAAATGCAGGAGTGTCAGCAAAGCGGTGTTTTATTGATTTATTTGCCATGTCTTCCATCACCAACATGGAGACACGTAGTAACATTTATTCTTATCTGATCCAGATGGTTGCCAGTGCAAAGTTAGATGTTAGAGAGACCACAGAAAAACTGCATTTAGAAATATGTGAGGCAGTGATGTAATGCAATTAAAAAATAATAATAAAAAAGCCAAACATAATTAACTACACTTGAAGTCATTAGAAAAAAACGCGGAAAAAATTGTTTATTTATGCATTTTTGTAATATGGAAAAGAGCTTTGACATTTTGTGTTATTAGGGGAAAAGTCCAAATTTTAAAGAGTCATAGAATCAATAATTGAAATTAAACCAAATGCATTACTCCTTTTTTGTCGTTTCTATTTTTAATATACTAGAAACTATTTGTATAAAAATAATAAAATAAAATATTATGATTGCATAATATATAAATAAAATAATTAATAATGAAAAATTATATGTTTTCTTCTCATACACCTCATACAGGAAAAATCCAGGGAGAAATACTGACCCCTGACAAAATCTGTGAACTGTAATTCAGTTGAAGTTTTCCATTTCCATGGCAAATCCTGAATTAGTACCATCTCCAAAAATAAAATGAAAAATACTTCATATGTAATGATGTTTTTAGCTAAAAGGTTAAAGCTAGGTAAAGCTTTACAGAGCACAAAGTTCAAGTCTGTGTACTGAAGTAACTGCCCTCTAAAGAGCGGTTTTTAAACGAAGACAAGAAGTGACAACTTCAACACGCCCTAATTGCATCCTGGTGACACAGAGCCCATATATTAATTAGACAAGCTCATTCAAAGCTGGAGGAAACGGGCTGCATTCCCTCCGCCGCTACCCATATTTGGTTTGGCCCACAGCCAGCCTAGTGCAGGTATCACATCAGATTAATGACTAGCTTCTCTGTACAGAGGACTTCCTGTAGTGCTTAGCTGAGGCTCCCTGTGCCAGGCAACTTTTTTTTTTCCTCTTTATCATTTGATCTGTGGTTTCACACTCTCTTTCCTTCAGCTTCTGAGTTTTGGCCACTAATTCCTTCGCTCAAGGACTCATGGTTTAAATGAGAATGCAACAAGCTGTTTGCATTGCTAAATAATGACTGTTTTCAAACAGGTGCCCAAGAATCCATTAATTTGAAGAATTTTATTAAAGGGATAGTCCACCTAAAAATGAAAATTCTGCCATCATTTACTCTCCCCTCATGTCGATCCAAAACTGTATTACTTTTGTGTGGAACACAAAATAATGCATTTTGAAGAATGTTGGCAACCAAATGGGTTTGGGTCCCATTGACTTCCATAGCACAGACAAATATATTATGGGATTCAATGGGACCCAAACATTTTTGGTTACCAAAATTCTTCAAAACATCTTTTGTTTGGGTGGACTGTCTTTTAATATATGTTTTTATCAATTGTGGGCCCTCTGAAATGCGACTCATGTGTGCAGTAAGTCACCAACGGAACTCGAAAAGAAAAACAAAACTTTGCCTCGTAAACAGAAAGGTAACTATGGAGACAGCAGCGATCGGAGGCAACCTGGGAGAGCTTCAAATCAACCTCAGACCGCAATCCTCCCACACACTAAATCCTCCTCTCTCATCTCTCCTCTCATTTCCCCCTCATCTGATACTCCTCCTCCTCCCCTGAACCTGAAAAGTGCAGCAGCAGCTTCATGAAGGTCTGATTTACTGTTATTCAGAGGCTGCTGAGGGTGGTCAGTTCCACGCTCTGCTGACCCCCTGAGAGCTGTGGAAGTGTGAAGGCTGTGACAGAGAGCTCTCTCGGGCGATACTTGCCCCAGCTCTGATGGGAAAACAAATGTTGACATTTGTCATCTACAGGACCTGATTCCCCAAAGTCTCATGCACTATAAATTTAACGGTTTGTTGTGTAAAATTACAGTCTCCAAATGTAAATTTGCTTCCTAGAGTCAAAACTTCTTACAGTCATACATTTAAATGTAAATTACATAATATAGCAAGATCAATAGCTTTTTGGTTTATTAAACTATATCATTAAAAACAAACACAAAACTAAATTACACAATAACATTATGCAAATAACTTTACTTGGATGGCAAAAAGGACTGATGGTTTATTTTACAAAATCAGATTACTTATATATACACTGATAAAAATGATTCTGTGGTGAAGTAAATACAAATGTATTTTCTACATGAAAACAAATGTAATTTCAACATGAAAAAGTTAGTTTAGGCAATAATATGCTTACTGTCAACTCTAAACTATCCTATCACAATAAAAGACAAAAATACCAAAAAATAAATCTTAAAAAAAAGTAAATTCTATATTAGTACTCAATTCAAGCTTGTAGAAATTAAAATGTAAATATCAACATTATAAAATTAAGTAAAACCTACTCAATTTTTCTGATACTGGTGTTCACATCATGCATTGGGGCATGAATAATTAATAAGGTTGATTTTTTTTGCTGTTTTCCAGCTGTATTTACACTGTTTTATCAGTGCTTTTGTTGTTAGGTTTAGTAACTTGCAATTTTAGTACATCTGGAGTTCATTTTCTACTCAGAATAACACATTCTCAAAAACGATCCACAGAATGTTGAGTACCAATATTGAAGTCTCTGTGTTCAGGTGATTGCCGCATTACTAATTATGTAGATATGGTGTTTACATGATATCTACTGTATTATTTACTTAGATGTTTCTGAGTAAAACATACACTTTAAAAGCATGGTTTAATTCAGTGCTATATTGAGTGAAGTCAAAGTATTGCCAGTTGAGCTCTGACTAAGTAAAAATTACTCTAAGTTACTTATTTTCATTGTTAATTTTACTTAACTTAGGTAAGTACATTTGACTTAATTCTATATGTGAAATTGAATATAATTATGTAATAATTACTCACTTTCTTTATGAATGTTAAGTCCAATAGTATATAGATTTTATTTGACAAGAACAGATAAATTGAACAGAGCAGTAAAATTGAGTAAATCTTGATACTTGATTTCATCAAGTAAATCCTACAAGTTATTATTTTTCAGTGTACTATTTAAAAGTTTGGGGTCTGATTTGTTTTGTTTTGTTTTTTGAAGGAAAGTAATTCATAATTTTATTCAAGCAAGGATGCATTAAATTGATCAAAAGTGACAGTAAATCCATTTCTAATGTTACAAAAGAGGTGCCCCTTAAAAATATTAATTAAAAATAGGTGTATGCCTCTCCTACTTGCAGTGGTATTATGTTTCAGCATAAACTGTATTTTTTGGAGGGACAGCGCCTTCCACACTACGTAAGGGAGTTCAGACATTATTGAGAGATTTGTCTCTTTGAGGAGTGGTTAACCACATGAGAACTTAGTTGATCGGTCTGAGTGCGTGTGTGTGTGTGTGTAGATTTGAAACAAGGGTCTTACTAGATGATAAATCACAGGCTCTGTCAGGAGAGACTTGAGCCTGGGGGTCTGTCTGGCCCCTGTCATGGAAAACACTAAGAGTCCCTCTCTCACACACACATACACATTTATAAACACCCACACAGACAAGCTTATTAATGTGAATAGCAGAGGAATCTGTGCTAATCTAATCTAATTAACCATGTGCAAAATCCCCTGAACAAAGCCCCAACAGACTCTGAGCACTGATTGAAAGGCAGGTCTGCTCTTTTGCTTTCATAGCTGTTGGGTGATCAGAAAAAAAAAAAACGAACAGTACTGGAAAAGAACAGGAACCTCTGTGATTTCTCATAGAGTTAGGCCCAATTTATCATTTATATAAAGTGCATGAGTATGCACGGATGGGATCTTTCATGTTTTCACAAGTTTCGCAAGACAAATTAACTTTAGTGTTTTTGTTTTGTTTTGTTTTTTGCAAAACATTGATTAAAGTGCTCTGCTTTGTAGCTCTCAGTCCCCATACAAATTATAGTGCTGTTTTAAGTTAACACCACATTTCATATGTGCAAGAACAGTTTTTCCCACTTTAATTTACAACTTCTAAGGGTCCGTCTGACATTAGAAACCCTTTTTCTCTGCATCAAACATTGGTTCCTTGTTTTATCAGAGTATCACATTCCATCATACTGAGCCAGGATAAACAGGAAAGAAGGGATTATTGCTTTTTTCATCTCTTTCTTTCCTCCTCTTGGATGGTATGTGGTGGTCAGGCTATGAAATTGTTTCCACTTAATAAATTAAAAAAAAAAAAAAAAACACTTGCAGCTCAAGGGGGATTATTTTCCCAATTACCTACACCCCGGCTCATTTACTGTCTGAGTCCTGCATCTTCGAAACAGAAGTTCTGTCTCCAAACACACCGAAGCAGTTGACTGGCTATCTGATGGAAAAAAAAAACAAAAACAAGAACTGTGCATAGTGGATGCATGCGCAGAAGTGATCTGTCGCGGGTATACATCACTCATTGTTCTGCGCATGTGTCTACTACATAGATACTAGATTCCCTATTCGACCGCTCCGGATACGTTGACGTAACCGCCATCTTGCAATGGTCAACTTGACGTCATTCACCATAATAATCAATGAATATTCAAAGATATACAAGCGTATAACCTGCTGTTGTAGACGCACACAGTCAATGCGCTCAAAGGTTTGCAGACCGTTCCAAAAATGGCGGATGGCTTATGTATCGCGGCCCATAGAAACAGTCGCTAATGAGGCATCTACGTATGTATATCTATGGTCTACTATGCCAGAGCACGTTGATGTGTCACGCAGGACAGTTGGACATTGCGGTGGATCAGAAGTAAAAAATGATATAAATACTGTTCATTTTCTTGCACAGACCGATTGTTTCGTGTCTTAAGACCTCAGTGTATCATCACGAGCCGCAGGGTTTAATTTGGTTTTGTCTGTGCATGTTTTTTTGGACTCTCAAAGCCGTGGGTCCCATTGACTGCCATTATATGACTGACAGACTGCAACGGTTTGAGTTAAAAATCTTCATTTGTGCTCTATTGAAGAAACAAAGTCACCTACATCTTGGATGCCCTGGGGGTAAGCAGATAAACATCTAATTTTCATTTTTGGGTGAACTATCCCTTTAAATTTGACTCCAATCCAGTATATAGCACCCACTTTTCACAAGCCGATCAATTTCTCATCAAGTGCCTTACTACATTTTTCTCATTGAATATCCCGTTTCACTTGGAAATATGTGAAATTATGGAAATAAAACAGTTTGAGCAAAGCATTTTATTTCCATTTTTAGTTTAAAAAAACTATTTGTTTGACAGTTTTTACAATAACATGCTACATTTAATTGTCTTGTAGTTTTATGGGTAATATAAAAAATGTGGTTAAATTTACTTTAATAATCCTTTTAAATAACTTTAAATAACAGAGTTTAGAAAAAACATTCCTAGAATTCTCTTCGTTCTTTAAAAAAAAAAACATTTATTCAACTTAATGACACATTACAATTTAGCTGTGATCACATTCTGAATAAGAGAATCAGATTACAGTACTGGCATGTTTCTCATCCATCCATGCATCATTTAGACCCGACACCTGATGATAAGAGAACACGACGATGCTCTGATGGGCTGTGGCTTGTCCTGAGAATGGAGTTTTACAAACAGAAACAAATAAAAGTGTTTCATAGCATGTCTCCATGTGTATGGAATCTGTGTTTGACAGCAGAGTGGAAAAAATTGAGGAAATGCATCACACGGAATGACTGTTTTTTATTATGTCTGAGCATAAGGCACTCATCTCATTTAAATCAAACCGAGGGAAACGACGCAATCACGTACAGCATCTAAGATATGACATGACTCAACACCGGCAAATCTGCAACTATCTGAGATTGATTTAAGAGGAATCAGCGTCTCATCTCTGATACCACACCAATCTGGCTGGACCGTGAGCGCAGACATTAATCAAGCTGCCTGTCTGCATACGGGCCTTGCTGTGTTTTTAACCCCCTGTTGAGAGGTGTGTGTTTTAGGCAAACAGAGTCCTTCACCTTTGCCCACGCGTTTAAAACAAACCCCTACAGGCTTTAGTAGGGGGTCCGCCCCAGTGAAACTTCTGAAATGCAAACCCTTTGCGAAAAACAAGTGCACTATAATGTTTTCAGACACTTAACTGCATGTTATTTATAATAAAATGAAAATATATTATGCTTTAAAATTATTCTAAATTCAATTAGCTGAATTTGGGAGTGCTTTTTTGATCCACTTATACATAATTTCATAATTACTTTTATTGTCTTTGAAAAATGGTTACGATATATTGCTGAATGTCTGACAAGCATTTATGGAAAACTGAAATGTAATTTTGTATTTGTATGTCACGTGACATTTTTGTAAACATGAAGTCGCAATCTAGTTCATTTAAAATATAGTAACTTTAAATGTAATACTAAATAATGCAGTTAAATATTGTAAGTGTACTTCTTTAAAGTTTTAATTTGACATTTTATATTTTTTCAATGTATTCTTTTAAGATTTTAAGTACACTACAAGTGTGCATTCTATCATCCACCTCATCATCAAAGTTATTGATTAATGACTTTATTCTGAATGTGATAATGATTTCAACACTACTCTTCGTGCCTGGAAAATTGATGTGAATGATTCATTCACGTCTCACACAGAAATACACATACTTGCATAATTTCTTCCATACAAACTATGCGTGAAATGCATCTGCACAAACATGTGGCACGTCAGGTCAAGGCCGCTGGCAGGACAATAAACAAATCACAAAATGAAAACAGCATAACGCGTGTTTCCTTTTCCTACGCGTACTGTAGATTACAGTAAAAGCTCAGACACATGCTCAGAATCGGCAGGAGAAGAAGAAAATGAGAGCTGAGCTTTTCCTGGAAGCACCCACACTCACACTCACAATGTTTTTTTTGGTTATGTGCCGTTCGTTGAGAAGAAGGGTTGTAGGATCATTGAAGGAATGGATGGGTGGGATGTTTCCTAGGCTTTATCATGTCTCTACTGAAAGCTTCTCGTTGCTTCTGGGTTGAGCCAGAGAGCAACAACTGTTTGTGAGCTGAAATTGAAAACATGCAGCAGAACAAGAAAAGACAGGACCTGATTGTGCTGTTTACTGACAGCACTGGATGAAAACAAACTGTAGAAGAAAGCAGCACGACTGTGGTGTCAGGGAGTGCAGAGTCTTTCATGGAAAAAGAAAGCAGAGCATTTTTTCCCTCCTGAGAAAATCACTTGCACTTATAGAATCCCTGGAGAGCTTTAGGTCATTGAATTTGTTTTGGTCTCCCCTTTCAGTCATTTATGTAAGACATAAAATGCTGGACAAGATATTTATTTGACTTTTATTTATCAGGTGAAGTAGTCAACTTCATGAAGGACATTACACAAAGACAAGCATGACAAGAAAGTGATAGTTTGACAGAACTTGTAATGCACTTCTGCAAGTTTTGAAAAATGGCATTGCAATTCTGTCCACTTGACAGACTGGGGAAGCAGTCCACATCTCTCTCCCATGGCCCGCTGGCCCGCTGTGATTTATCTATTATTTCTGTGGCAGAAATAATCAGCACAACCTCAAATCACAGCATGGATGCACAAAAACATTTAAAAGTACCAGCATGAGAAAGCTAACAATCAGCTAACCATCTATTTTTGCAGGACTTTAGAGATGTCTTCATATCAACATATCATCTAAAGGGGTTATTTTGTAAAACATGTCAAAAGAGATGTGGAAAAAGACAGATTTGATCATTTGATAATATTTCTTTTTAACCATTCGAAAGTAACAGATGGAACCGAATGTTAGTTTTTAGCCCTTTCACCTCCCTTAACAAAAGTAAAAAAAATCTGTCTCTGTTTTACAAGAATATTTAAAATATTTTACGTAAAAATGTATATGACAAAAATTGTACAAATAAGAATACTTGTTAATAATAAAAATAATAATTTGTTGGTCTATTTTTATTAGACTTTTACACATATTTATAGGTTTTTTAAATAAAATGATGTAAAACAGAAAGATTTTTGTGCCTTTATTGCGTAACACTTTGCAGACAAGATGATTCCTGGATTAATAATAAAAATAATAATAATTTTTAAAACATTTTAGTATTTGAAGATTGTCCACTGTGAACAACATTCATAAAAATTAATATATAAATGTATTCATTATTGATTTAAAAAGACTAGGCTTCCTTGTCAACCAAGTACACACACACAGCATCCACCCAATGCCAAAACATTTCAAAATCTGACAAGCAATCCAGGTCAAGAAACTAAGATGTTCTTTAAGAATACTGGAAAAACGTTAGATAAACATGGTTAAGATTTCACCACTCATAAAACCCCACACAGTACGCTGCAGCCAGGAAACAGGCCTCTCTGTATTTTCTTAGGCAGCTTTCTGGCCAACCCATGTGTGTCTCAAACACACACACATAAGTACATTTTAAACAGAAGATGATACACTACATCTAACGATGTGTCAGAACATTGTGATTGGCAAATTTATAACAATAAATGTTTGCCTGCTTTGGTCAGATTAAGTGCTCTTGCAAACCCTATAATTACACAGTCGGAGAATATGTGATTTACACCGGCTTCAGTACGGAGTACCTCTGTCTCTGTGGGAAATTCTGGATCCATGTTGCCAGTCTGCTATGCGTGAGCATCTCTTGGACAAAGATAAGCCGATTTGTGGTGAATGTGAATGAACTGCTGCCTGACAATGATGGCCAGGTTTTTATTTCCATAATATTATGATTTCTTTTGTTCAAATCCAGACTTCCAGGTCTCACTATATTAAACCACCACAATCTTTAACCAGTAGTAATTTTGGATCTCATTGTACTGTTGCATCATGAAAAGATGCCGTTATTCAGTCTTTTCAGACTGTAACACCGAGAGACCCCAGTAACAGATGAAGCCATAGCAGGGGTTCCCCACAGATCATCACACAATTACACATATAATCTCTGATCTAAAAAGAAAGCAGTGTTGCATTATGGGAAGCCTTTGTTTGCAAGCTCTTTGATGTGATTGTTCAGTGTCTTCTGAGGTTATGAACACAGAAATGTGCACAGAAACGCTCTTTTTCCGCTCTCTCTCCTATACATACACTAACAAGCCAGTTAAGCCTTTTCCAACATCAAACAAACAAAGCTAAACAATTCCATCCACAGTTTCCGATATTCCTTGGAAGCAGCAACACTGTCAAATTCGATCTGTAAGAAATTCCATCACAGTCTCACAGAAAGCGAACAACCATCCGTCTGTCGCCTTCCAATCTTATCATCATCTGAATCTCTCCACCTCCCCCCACCTCTCACTTTCACTCCTTCTCTCCATCTCTCTCATACTGATTCATGGGATATCCTGACAGTCTTTGTCTGCGTGTGAGCACACGCCAGGAAAGCGCCGCACAACAGATGCTTCAAACAGTTGTAAAAGAGTCGTTCTCCTTTATTGTTTTTGTAGTTTGCTACACTTTGCTGTCAAAACTACACAAGTTCTTCATGTTTTGGCATGAAGACTGTGAAATCTGTGAAAACCCATTTAACTGCGCATTTTTTTCCACAGGCTGGTTTATTACTAGTTCATTTGACTCATGGCCTACTGACCCCTGAATGACACTTGCAACCCCCTTCTATGAGGACCTCTTTGCCCCCAACTGTCTTAGGAAATCCAGAGCACCATAAACCACAACAATACCTCAGTATTTACAACAAAGCTGTATTATTTTGTGTTTAGGGGACAATTTAAAAGTTGTTTGAAAGTTGACTACGGTATTGTATCATATTCAGCTACAGGACAGACAATGTCTGTCTGTCAGGGTAAGCAAACATCTACACGGTTTGAGCTAGGTTGTTTTAAATTTCATTTCTTCGTACCTCTCTCACCGGGAACTTTCCCTTTTGTTTGACTTTGTCTTAGGTTACAGCGCAATGACTTTAGTTCGCTCTCACAGCCTCTTGTAATACTGTGAATGGGCAATAGAGGTCGCCGTTTTAAAGATAAACAACAGGTCCTCCTAAATATTACACATTGCACCTTTAAACTGACACAGGTATGGACAAAGCAGGTAATGCACAAAAAAGATCAAAATTAGCACAAGCTCAAAAAAATAAATAAATAAAAAAGAAAGAAAGTAAAAAAGGCCTTTAAATATATATGGAGAGATTTTGTCTTGATTGAATCATGAGCTCATTCAGGGGTACACTGTGAAACGTCAAAGCGTCAGTTCTCAGTCTCAAGAACACAAAAACACGTGTCTTGAGGAACCTTGAGGTGAAAGACATTATCCACTCCATCTCAAAAGCAGCTTGACGGCATATGAGAGCACAGACTGGTCTGTCAGGGTGTTTGTTTGGTTGAATGTCTAATTGAAGAGTTCAGTCTGACGCTGAGGTGAATGAATACAGATATGGACTATGACATTGCGACCATATGTGTGCCTTTAAGAAAAAACACATACAAGCTCTTAAGCGTCCCAAGGCATCCATTAAAGAAATACCCAGAACATTAACTTTCAACTGTTTTATTTCCACTATCTGAGTGCACAATATATATATATGTGTGTGTGTTTCAAGTTCTGGAGCAGATCCAGGAATAGGCCTAGGCCTATTCTGTCAAAAGCTTTGCGCACTCACCAGCCAAGAATGTGAAAAACACCCTCAGACCCCGAACTCTTGCAAGGCATGGTTTCAACAGGTAAATGCATCTGCAGGTGGCCACAGATGAAAAAGTAGACAAGCACGAAGGGAAAAGCCCTCAATAACAGAACACACATAATGAGAGAAGGCAGATGTGGGATCTCCATGAAAGTAACAGTCAAATAAACCCGCTAAACGGCATATACGGTCAATGAGCCGTAGAATAACACACGGGATTATCTATCATTCAGACTGAAAACTGATTCTCGGTGAATCTTTTACTGTAACTACAGCACACAGGGGAAACTGCAAGGAAGGGCATTTTAGCTTGAGTCATTCATTAAACTGTAGCAGATATATAATTTAATCGTTCATCAACACTTGTGACATACTGCACATCATCAAGGCCTGGTTGAGCAGGCTCGCACTCACATAAACAAATATAAGGCTGTAATCAGTGTGGTGTAATCACTGAGCCGACAGAAAATATACAGTAAGTAAGAGCAAGTACGCCCGCGTTGGAGCCTCATACAGGACCTGTGGAGAGTCTGGAGAATGAGAGGTGATGGAAACACAAAGGGGCTCTTGTGTCGACCCTTTCTGCTGTCACCAGCGGAGCTCTATGTAGCACTCGTTTTGAAGGATCCCTATGATTAATTGCCCACTACTTGACACTGTCACTCGGCTGTCCACTCGGACAATAACATGGGTCACGGCACCAGAGCTGGCACTGCGGAAAAACGACAACTGGCTTTCAGCACCGCCATTCATTCTCCAGTGGTACTGGCCAGAATTACACATCCTTAACGAGACCTGAAATGAAAAACAAACTTAAAATATATTTTTGCAGGTATTACTTCCTACAATGTTTAGATTCATTAATCATAGCTATGCCTTCGATCCAGAACATGTCAATGCAAAAATGATTAGAGTCGATGGCCAGGGCGCATTACTGTCAAATAGACGGTGACAGTGATGAATCGAGGGTAAACGGTACAATATGCCAGAAATTAAATATTTAAGCGTAAAAAGACCCGATGGCATGCCTTCTAGGCTACAGAATACTTCACATTTTTACAAAAACATGTTTGTGCTGTGTGGAAAAGAATCAAAGCAAAAAAGTTATCTTGTAGGAACTGACTGTCAGATTACGCCCTAAAATACATGTAAAATGTTTTTGGTTTAATTAGAAAAACAATGTGGCCTATAGATATAACTGGAAGTTACCTTAACATAGTGATCAATTGCTTTTATGGATAAAATGGCCATGCAGTTGTACTGGAAAATATTAAAAAATGTTTATGGAACTAAAAAAGAATGGCTTAAAATATATTTTACAGTTAAAAACTATGTTTAGCAAGACAATATGTGCACATTTACAGGTAGAAAAAAGTATGTTAGAATTTAGATGAAACAGCAAAACATTCCTTGCAGGACATCACATTCTATTCATCAAAATACTTAGATTTTTTTTTTAAATCAGTACATCTGTGTTACTTTGTTGTTTAGTTATACATAATACTTATTGGATTATGCACTCTCCTGTGGCTTACAACTGGTGTTTTTGTGTGAATAACACTGTGCTCTGCCAATAAATTTTTTAGTTGTTCATCATGATCATTTACGCTACCACTTGTAATACAGTGGTTAGGCCTATTAGTAGGCTATATTTTTCAGGACAAAGTATATGTGGTAACATTATAGTACTAAACATTATACAGAGCTACTAAACATTATAACACTACAGATCTCAATTTTACAGTAAATTTAACCGTTTGTTTTTACAAAGTTTTAATACATCTACGCTAATTAAAAGTCATCATCCCTCTAATGGCCAGTGTATTTTTTCAGTGATCAATGTAGACCAGTGCTCTGTTCCACGACCGTCGAAATGTTAAACTCTCGTCCGCCGAAAGAACCTGCTCTCCCCTCCTCTTAACAAGCAGAGGGGGAAACATTCAAGGCGTTCACGTTCTCTGCGCAGTTAAACTGGAAACTTGAGGGGCGCAGCGTAGAGTTTGTGCTCTCCACAGCTGGGCAGCTGGAGCGAAAGAGAGAAAGAGAGAGAGAGAGACAGGAGACAACGCGAATCCCTTTCTGGGGCAGGAGAATGGCGGAGGGGCAGAATGCTTTCCTTTCGAGACGGCAAATGTGAGCCCACAATCATCAGCGGCGGAAAACATTTTATTTGTGCTGTGAAACCAGGAACAACTTGTACACAACAGAGGTAACGGAGCTGAGGGAAGCGTGAGGTGTCCTGTGCCCTCTCATCTCGAAATGAACTGTCACTCGGGACTACGATGGTTGGTAACTTTATGCGCTTTCTTTCAAGTGGGCTCACCCCGGGACACGCACCAGAGCACGCGGAAATGTGACAAGCCAGTCTCGGTGAGTTTGTCTAGTGCGCACTTTAAGTTGCTTTGCGCGCACTGCACGCACCTTTGCAGAACCTCGTAAATGGCATGTCATCAAGATCTATCGTGCATGATATTATTATAGGAGATTGGTTCGCTGTTTGATCTTCTCCGCTGCTGCGTGGGCTATTTTAAAGAGTTGCTTTTATTACCAACAACTGAAATAGGCTAATTCAATTCAAAATTTGTGAGTCGAAATCATTAGGACGGTTGTAATGTTTGATAAAAGTTCAGTTTAACTTTTAGTTTTTTTAGTAGGATAAAATTAAAGAAAAAAAAGGTTAAAATTAAAAAAAGGTAAAAAATTTATCTGCACGATCTTTTTCCTCAGACTACAATTTGTTCTAAACATAACTCTATCTGTCCACTAAAATACGTATCCATTTTGCAACAAATTCAAACTTAAAAATTGCCATTTTAATATAAAACATTAACTACTTTTGCTGTGAGGTTCAGTTGCGTTTTCGTTTCTTATTTAATTATTCGGCTTGATCTTGTTCTTCATATCATTAACAATACAAGTGTACATAAAATAGTTATAATGTAAATCTTAATAGACATTAGACATTTTATAGTGACATTATATTTGCTGCAAAGACAAATATTTTAATAACTATAATTATTATGTTTGTTGCATTTCAGTAATCAATTGAGTCATAACAGAATATCTATTTTAAAACAACAATTATTTAGTGGCGTCCAGCCAGCCGCGTGTCACTTCTTGTCATGTAATCGTAGAAATCTGGGCCAGAAAAATGAATTTTTGTGCCAAGTGAAATACTGCTAAAGTCTTGCCAGTGCAGTGCCAGTTTATGTGTCAAAGGAAAAAGGGGGAAGCCCCACGGGTGAATAGACTTCAAATGCATTTATATGGAAAAAATTCACTGACCCCCATAAACTGATCAAGTTTCATTGAGACGAGAACTGTTAAAGTAGTTATCGAGCATATTTACTTTGTTATGATTTGGCAAGTGCGCAAGGCTGTTTAACGCAATTAATATCTCGCTTTCATCTGAGCCATACAGTGTGTGGAGAAGATTCATCATCGGTAGATGAGGAGAGATACATTATATTCCATCAAACATATGTAATATCGACTATCCCAAGTTTTAAAAGAGACTGGTTCTTCACCCTTTCAAAACAGCGTTTGTGTATTTTTAGGCAGAAATGTAAAGTCTTTGTTAAATATAAGACGAAATTTAATGCATTATGTTCTACCTTACTATTTGTTTTGGAAATTAATGTTTATCTTTTCCTAGAAATTTATATCGTTAATGGTCCCATTGTCCAGGACATGACCTGTGCATTCTTAATGTAATTCATAATGCGCGAGTACTGCGAGGCCTGTTTTTGGTTAAGAAATTACTCCATAAAACAGAGCAGAGGGTCTGTGAATGTGACCTGTTCATACAGAATATATTACTTTAGTGTATAAGCTTCTCTCCAGTAAAGCTGGTCAGTGTTTGAGCCATTTCCACAGGTGTCCAAATACAATATGAAGACATGAGCAGTCACGAACACATGTGGCCATTTCAGACGTTAAGAGATAAAAAAATATAAAGGAATAAATAACTGCAGTTTGTCGAATCACATTAAAATCAATGAGAAATGAGGATGTTCGATTAAAAAAATAATAATTTAACAAGCTAGTATTAATAGCCTACGTGCCAAGTTCTTAAAAATGCAATCTCTTTGTATTATATGTTGGTTTCATATTGAAACACATACCTTTTTTAATATATATATATATTTTGATTTTATGAGCCTAAAATGTCACAAGGTGTAACCATCAAGGAAAAAGTATTAAAACACTTTGTGAAGTCCTTATTTTCAAAATATTTACTTTAAAAAAATTTCAAATGTATTTTAAGGTGATTCTATACACAAGTATATACATATGTGTATATACATACACACACATCATGAAATAAAGGTATCCTCTCTTTTTTCACATGACAGCAAAATGATATTCAGCATGTTACACCCTGACAAAAATATTAAAATGACATTAATTCAAAAGTAATCATAGAGGAGTTGAATTCGAATAATTACTGTATGTAAGCAAGCATATGATATCTGGGGAAAAAAATAGTCAAACATCACTTGCAATTCTTTCTGCTCTTATTAACATCAGCTCTGACTCGTGGTTAATAAACTCTCAACTGCTCTTTTCTGATCTGAGGTGGTTGAACAATTCGTTAAATTTAAAGGTTGACCGTTTAAGAGTGAGTTGTTCATTGAAGGTTACATTTTACAAGGGCACAGCTATTGACAGCCTCAGCAACTAGTAAATACTTTAGTTTCAGAGGGTGCAGAACAGCAGAGGTTTGCAGCGCTGCAGAGTGTAAAGGCCTTTTTTACGAGGAGAGGCACACTGTAAACTAAGAACCCCAGTTAAACATTTCCACCACAGATTTAATACGCCAGCTCTATCAGTGCACTGGCATGAACCGAGTTCTCTGTGATACAGCTACTATACGGTGCTTTTTTCCCTCGATTTGACTTAGAATAAGGAAAAAGTTAATGCATATGAATGCCTGTGACATGTGGAATTCAGTTTGAGATTGTTATATCAGTGTCTAACACTTCATCAGGCTGCGTTATGCAGTTGAAAACATAGATTATGATTTCTTATGATAATAAAATTGATATTTACCAAATGTATAAGCTAATCTTCTCAATATGAAGTTGTCTGAGTGGATGTATTTCTTTCAGTCTGATGTTTGACCCTTTGACCCTAAAATCTCCTCTTCGTTTTTCCTTATCAAGCAGAAAGACATGAACTCCTTCCTGTGGACCGTGAAACGGCCTCCTCCCTACGCTCCGTCCTATCTGTTTGGGACAATCCACGTCCCTTACACTCGAGTCTGGGACTACATCCCTGAGAGTTCGAAGCGGGCCTTCCAGAGCAGCACCAATGTTTTCTTTGAACTGGATCTCACAGATCCCCTAACCATCTCAAAACTCACTAGCTGCCAGCTTCTGCCCAACGGAGAAAACCTCCAGACGTTACTGCCACGTGATCTCTACCGCCGACTCAAGCGCCACCTGGACTACGTCAAACACATGATGCCCTTCTGGATGACGGCAGACCAGCGTGGCCGGGGACTTTATGCCGATTACCTCTTCAACGCCATCGCAGGGAACTGGGAACGCAAGAGGCCTGTGTGGGTGATGCTGATGGTGAACTCGCTGACGGAAGCAGATGTGCGGTCGCGGGGAACTCCGGTGCTCGACCTGTTCTTGGCGCAGGAAGCCGAGCGTCTCGGAAAGCAGACAGGTGCTGTGGAGAGGGTGGAGGAACAGTGCCATCCCCTGAATGGACTGAACTTCTCACAGGTCAGTGAGCAGGCATCCAGACAGAGAGTCCTGTGTGTGTGTGTGTGTGTGTGTGTGTGTGTGTGTGTGTGTGTTTTGGCAAGGGTGCATGGGAGATCCGGTGGTTTTAAAAAAGGTGTTGTTATGGATTAAGTGATTATGAATATCCACAGACAAACAGAGCAGGGAGGAAATGAGATAAAAGTCTGACACAAAGTCTGGAGTTAAATCAGAGGGGGAGGGAGAGCAGCTGTCAGGCTGATAGATTGGTGTGGAAATCAATGCTGAATAAAATTTATGAGTTATAGAGGGAGAAAAGAGGATGACTGTCTGCCTGTGGGGTCGCGCTGTCATCTGACACGTCTTGATTATCCTATTGCTGCCTGTCGAATGTAACATTAGAGTGAAAGATGGACAAACTAACCTAATTGCTTGACGATATGCAGGTGGAGGGTATCCAGCTTTTATTTCTGCACTGAAAAAAGAGTGGGTCAGAGATAAGTATAGAGAGGAGGAGTTATATTAAACAGGCAGAGTGTTTTGTTCCTTGGGTGCCACACATACACACACACTACACTATTTTACATAGAGTTTGTGCATTACATTTCATATATATGTTTTAAAAATTATTAAATTTATATATATGATGTAATAAATTTCAAAAAATTTATAAATTTATAAATTACATAGATATAATTATCAGAATTATATTATAAATACAAAGGTAATTTTAATTTTAACTATATATATATATATATATATATATATATATATATATATTTATACTACGGGGCCGTTGAATGCTTGAATCTGATTGGCTGACAAATGTTCTAAGGTGTGCAATTATTTTCAGGGAAACACACGGCGAACATAGTTCCAGGCACCGCATTACATGTCCATATCACTTACTTAAAACAGTTATGCGCATATTTCAAGAGTCCTTACAGCCTAAAACAGCAAAAGAACCAAAACCCACAACGACACTGGCCAAACAAGTAAATATAGCAAAAAAAAAAGGATATGATCGACAGATTATATCCATGTTTTTACCAAAAAGTCTATGCTTTTATTATGTACGGAAAGCACATACTCTATCTCTCCCACTCTCTCTCCCTCACAGACGCACAGTTTGCACACACGTTAACATACGCGCTAATGTTGTTAGCGCTACTCTGATGATTTTATCAGTAACATAGTTTAACAACTTAAAGCTACATGATTTCTCACAAGCGAGGTAACAACAACGGCACTGTTCGTGAAGAAAATGAACTTTAAGTTTCACTATAACTAGAGACATTGCTGCCGAACACTACTGAGAGACGCACAGACTCACAGAGGTAATCTCTCTCTCTCTCTCCTCTCATAACTTAGTTATTAACTGTATTAACTGCATTAGTCTACTATAATCAACGGCTCAAGCCTCCCTTTACGGTTTAAAATGACGCTTTGGAATTAGCAAGGCGTCGTTGGATGAGATGCGGAAGAAATAATCCTACTCACAATAGCGATTTAAGTAGAAAAACCGGATGAATGCCTTGAAATATATAATCTGATCAGTGTCTTGAGGTGTTGCAACCATAGTATAAGCAGAATAATTGACTTCAGTCCGTTGAATTATTAGAAAAATAATGCACAAAAATAATTTTTCTAATAATTCAACGGACCGAAGTCAATTATTCCATATATATATATATATATATATATATATATATATATATATATGTACATAAAACACACACACACACTCACACACGCACACACACATAAATAATACAATACATATTTAAAAAAAATAAAAATAAAAATATTGTTCTGGGCTAACTGCAGTCTCATAAGACCGCAACACAAGTTCAATACACTGCTGCTTACCACCACAAAACCTGCATCGGTGGCAGCAACACAGACATGAATGCTCACACTGCAACTGAATCTGTGAGCCGGGGCCCCTGTGTGACAGGCAACAGGGCTCCTGTGCTAATTTGAGAGGGTACAGGGGCAACGTAGCCTCTCCACTTTCATCAGCACCTCCTAACTATGCTGTCAAAAAAGAACATGCCTGCAGGGCCCACCAGCCAGCGCACCCCTGTAAGGAATCGTGGGAAATGTGGACCCAGCGCAGGGTGACAGCTCTCTCATCTTTAATCTGGGATAGGTCAAAATACCACTCTCATTCCCAGGCTGACTTTTTTTTTTTTAATGTAGCAGCAAAATAATGTTTTCAGACAGAATGGGTTTAGATAGAATTACAGTTTGGATATTTATTGCATCAAAAATTTCTTTGAGTATGAGTTTATTTTTCACTGCATCGCGTTCGTACGCTAAATGTCACCAGAATGGGCAGAACAGATGGAGTTAGGCACTGCAATATGAACTGTTACAAAGTACTCTTAATGATTCTAGAAGTCTCTGCTTTAGATTCTGGCGAAGGCTCAGCCAGCGATCCATTTTAATCACAGGGCTAATCAGCAAGCTTTTGAACATCTGAATTTCCTACAGCTTTCCGCCCAAAAATAGTCCCAGAAGAAGTAAAGAGCATGAAATGAAAATGACAGGCAAATGATTATGCTGTATTAGAATCTGAGGGATAATTTAAGCGCTGTGCTCGCCTGGAACGCTCAAGCAGGAGTGAGGTCAGACGGCAAGATCATGCGTGGAGGCAAGAAGGAAGGGGTTGGATGATGTGTAGGCTGTGGTGTCGCTGCGAGGCTTAATCTGAAACATGAGCCGCGGGATTGTGGGAGATCAGAGTTGGGAACGCTTCCAAATGCCGCTAGCCGGCGTATTAATCGTTCCCAATAAAAGTAACTGCCTATGATATCCTCGAACTTGCAGCGCTCTCTTTCTCGGCTTTCGTGGCCATCAGTTGTCGCTGGCATCTCCACACCAGGATTTTTGTCAGCCGCCCTGGCCTTCACCTTGGGTTAAAGCAGTTAGCCTGACCTTTTCCTCTCTGTTCTCTGGGAAACGTCGCCAAGAGCTCAGGAAGTGCTTTGAGCTCAAAAGGTGCTACAGAAAAACAGGTCCCCATCTCAGTGCTGATGTGGTTCCTTGGAGGATAATGGGGTGCGATGCCTGGAGGATAGAGCGGTTTGCCTGGCCTGGCACAGATCCATGTCTGGCTCTCGGATGGAGTGCAGGGGAAAGTTGAGGAGCATTGGGGAGGGTTTGGCTTTCTCCTTGAAGCAGGAGTGGTGAGTTTCAAAGGCCGCATGGAGCCATGGTTCATCTCCAACTCTGCAAACGGGGATGAACATGGACAGCTGGGTATGATAAGAAGCAACACACGCTTGCTTAAATCTTAAAGCGTGCAAAATGCACCAAGTAATAGTAGTAGCGGGTGTCTATAGGGATGAAGGGCAAGTTGTTTATCTTTGGTTTTGTGAGAAAAGCTCCCATGATGCCTATGCTAAAGCAGTGTACACATGTGCTTATTTATTCATCTTGGGGTTGCATTGTAGCTAGCATTTGAACATTGGGGGAGGAGACAAAAAATGTACAAGAACTTCACACCACCCTCCTCTGGGCTGAGGTCAAAGGTCACGGCCTTGCTGACGATGCAGACAACCTCATGGATACGAGTCTCTGTGTGATACTGGCTAGCAAAGCAGGAAAGTCAGAAGGCTATTTTAGGATCTGTGTAAGGAGTGAAAACCCCACTGCAAATTTACACTCAGACTAACAGAATAAAGTTGCTGGAACTCACACTTTTGCAGAAGCCACATCTGTTTTCAGCTGTGAAGAAGTGCTGAAGTGTTGATGGACCTTAGAGGGATAGAGTCTGTTAAAATGGGATTAACAGAAATATATAGGTCAAATACAGCAGAAATATTTGTACACTCACTGTGAAGTTGTCATGAGCTCTTCGTCATATTGTTATACAGCAATTAGTTCCAGTCCACTAATTTGTTTGTATCACTCCGCTTCTCTGTGTTTGCAACAGAGAATTCAAACTGTATTAACTACAGTCTTTTTGTTGGCAGAGAGAAAATAAACCATACTGTATAACCAGCCATATTGTGAATGAAATGTCAGTTACTTTATGTTATTTGTCAACAACTTCTTGTTCATAAGTTTAGGGTCAGTAAGATTTTTTATAATACTTTTACTGAGCAAGGATATATTAAATTGATCAAAAGTGACAGTGAAGACATTTACAATGTTATAAAAGATTTTTATTTCAAATAAATGAATTCTTTTGAACCGTCCATTCAGAAAAACCTGAAAAAAAAAAAAAACTATCACAGTTTCAACCAGAATATAACAATGATTTCTGAAGAATCATGTGGCACTGAAAACTGGAGTAATGATGCTGAAAACTCAGCTTTGCCATTGCTATTTTAATATATTAAAATATATTAAAATAGAAGAGTTCTTATAAGTTGTATTAATATTTCTGCATTTTTAAACATAACCACAGCCTTGCTTAGCATAAAAGACTTCTTTTAAACTACTGTAGCAACTTACAGAACATCACAAGCAAACGGCTGAATCACAGCCATTTACTTTTGCTTGTATGCTTATTGTTTCATTAGAAATGTTATTAGGAATGATACCATGATGGAAAAAGTGTGGAAAATTTCCATCATACATTTCACAAATGTCTCAGCTGGCTTGTGTTCAAAACAGTTCATCATCAGTATTCAGCTACAAATATTTACTCAGCACTCCATGCTGTAACCATCTGATGGACCTCAGATAAATAATGTATATTTAAATGATAGAATTAAGGAGAATCGGACTTTTGCTGCATTTAAATATTTACATTCCAGGTCTCATGTGTAAGAACTGGGCGCTATGATCTGCTGGCATGAGCAACAGCATGATGGAAAAAGCAGCCACCTCTCTGCTCCTGCTGGATAACCTCCTAGCCCAAAATATTCTCTATACCGCTCTCTGCCTCCAGTTTTTTTCTCTCTCGTCCTCTTTGTGGAGGCTCTGTGACACTCTACCTGCAGAATGGAATATGAGTGTCAGCATGCAATGGAATTAGAATAATATGGCAACGAGAACACATGAGCTTCAGTCTGGTGGAAGCAAAGATGTTATCATCAAATTCTTTCCTCATTGTTTCAAGATGGTATTGGAGCTTGGTGTTTTCACGTGGCTGATTGGATGATGTTTTAAGCATGTCTTTAAATATTACCCAAGATTCTGGCACTCTCCATTTCATAAATGCTTCTGACTCAGGAATGACCCCAGTTTGTATATCCACGACTTCATTTTCTCAATTACCCATCATGCTTTTAAAGTGCAATTTCCATTTGGAGGATGTCCACTAGGGGACTTGAGCCTTCAATGATATCAAGAGCAAATGTGCGTAAAAGTGGCACCGGAGCCAAATCAGGCGATCTGCGGTGTCCGTGAGCATACACGCGGCAGTCAAACCGCTGGCCTAATTACTTAATTGGCCTTTCTAATGACTAAATTGCCCCCTGCTGTCCAGAACCACTTAGACAATTATGTATTGGCCTGAAAAGGGGGCTTGCTCTGGAATTCACTGAAGTGGAAAAGCCAAGCCATGGATACCGTGAATGGTTACTTTCATCAAATGGGAGGTATTTACCTACATCAAAGTGCCATCTTAGCCAGAGTGTGGCACACACACAGCGAGGAATCAGTGCAGGACCAACCCTCTGTCTGTGCTGAGGGTGCGGCCTTCCTCGCAAAGGAAATTATCCATGCAGTACATACTGAGGTTTGTGCCCCGCAAACATCCTGTTCTGCGGCTTTCTGTCAAGTTTAAAATAGAAGTAGAAGTATATACAGTTAATATGTGCAATGAATTTTGACTCAACAGCAAAAGATGTGCCTGTGAGTGTACACTACCATTCAAAAGTTTGGAGTTGGTAAGATTTTTAAAAATGTTTTTGAAAGAAGTCTCTCATGCTCACTAAGACTGCCTTTATTTGATTAAAAACACAGTGAAAACAGTAATATTATGAAATATTATTGCCATTTAAAATAACTACTTTCTATATTAATATATTTTTAAATGTAATTATTCCTGTGATGGCAAAGCTGAATTTTCAGCAGCCAGTACTTGTGTCTTTAGTCACGTGATGCTTCAGAAATCACTCTAACATGCAGATTTGGTGCTTAAGAAACATTTATTATTAATGTTGAAAACAGTTGTGCTGCTTAATATTTTTGTAGAAACATGATACATTTTGATCAATAGAAAGGTAAAAAGAAAAGCTATAAATCTTTTTACTGTCTATTTTCATCAATATAATACATTGTTGCAGAATAAAAGTATTAAGAAAAAATCTGACTGATGCAAACTTTTTAATAGTACTGTACATAATTCTCATAATATACATATTAACAAACGAGGTACTTTGAGCTGTAGTGGCAGTGCATTAACAGGGATGCATGTAGAGCTTTAGCGCCTTGCTGACAGTTGGTATTAGACCTTTAGCTCGCTAAAATATAGCTTACTGTCTAAGTGCTAAAAACCTTCTCCTTTAAAGAATTGTCTCTAAAATATTCAAGAAAAACATCAAGTAGTGAGTTAATCTAAACCTCATTACTCAACTAACCCAATCCTAATTTATATACACTTAGGCTTTGCTTGACATGGTTAGATGAACATGTTCCTCCCAAACCTTCATTTAAAGCTCCATATAAATGTCTTAAGGTACAAAAACTAGGCTGATTTTGTGCGTGAAAGTTGCTGTTAACAGTGAGTGGTCCCTGGTGCTTCCTATTGTTAGTGATTCATGAAACATCTCAATGACTGAATGAATGGTCTGTCTCGTTAAGTCTGTTGTGCTACAGTATTCCAGCCCTAATGAATTCTGCACATTGGGGATAGATCGTGCTCAAGCAGCAGAGCTATGAGCTCCCAGCAGCTGGGAATGCACAAGACAGAGTGCTATTCCACACAGCTGTGATCCCAGCGCCAAGATCCAGCTTTCTTTTCCGTTCTCTTCATCTTCTTCACTGCATTCCTTCTTCGAGAATGGAACAGTCATTTCATCTTTGCTTTAATGGCCTCACGTCACGCGAAAGGTCGCCCACCGGCTGTCTTACCTATCAGCGAGAACAAGGTCTAAATACAGTAAAAAACACACATACACACAGATACAAGCAATGGGTGAGTTACATCGGATAACACACTACAAACACTCTTCAGATAGTCAACAGATAAAGAGGTTTTCAGAGTGTTCCCTCTTCATAGGAAAGATTCTGCGGCGACTGACCACAAACATGGCACCCTTTCAGAAATATGAGGAGACTTCCCAGCATTGCTTTTGTTAATGGAACAAAGAACAGAGATTGAAATGAGACTGAAATATATTTGTCATGTGCACACTCAAACTACTTGTGTGGTCAACTTCATCACTTTTAAAAGTGCATAATTGTAAGACACTGCCTTTAAATAAGAAAGTGAATATTATATATTGTTTGGGGCCATTAATTTTTTTTTTTTTTTTTTTTTTTTTTTTTTTTTTTTTTAAGAAATATTTGTTTTCAGAAAGGAAAATTGTGATTAATGTGATAAGAAATGAGCACAAAATCAGCACATTAAGAAAAGATCATGTAACACTGAAACCTGGAGCAGTAGCTGCTGAAAATTCAACATTGCCAAAACAGAAATAAATTAAATTGTAAAATATATTAAAACAGAATTTCATTAAAGTTAGATAATATAACTCTTTTTACTGTATTTTTTAAGAAACCTTGCTGATTGGCATAAGAAAAAAAAACATCTTACCTACCCTTCCCCAAACTTTTAAATGATAGTGTGTGTGCACGTATATGTAAATCTATACAGTATATGTCTATATTTATCTTACTAATTTAACTAATGCTACATGGGCAGGGGAAGCAATGTGCCAATAATATTTTGCCTTAAAGGGATTTTTTACCCAAAAATGAAAATTTTTCATTAATTACTCACCCTCATGTCGTTCCAAACACCTTAAGACCTTTGTTCATCTTCAGAACACAAATTAAGATATTTTTGATGAAATCTGAGAGCTTTCTTACCCTGAAAATACAGCAAAGCAAGTACCACGTTCAAGGCCCGGAAAGGTATAAGGACATTGTTCAGTTGTGTTGCTGTATATACAGGGTCAGAAAGCTCTCAGATTTCATCAAAAATATCTTAATTTGTGTTCCAAAGATGAACAAAGTTTTAAGGGTTTGGAATGACATGAGGGTAAGTATTTTCATTTTTGGGTGAACTATCCCTTTAACGCATTTCAACCTCTTTCAATCAAATCTTAATGGATAAAATCAAGTCTTGCTTTACATTATTCAACATTGAATACTCGGTCTCATTGAATAATCTGTAACATTACAATTAAATGTATTGCAAACACTGTTTCATGAAAATTCAGAAACTTTCCATGGTAGGTTACAGTGGATCCAGGGGTCTTTTTCTGCATCTTATCAGGTCTATAGCACACATGGACAGCCTCTCGGTGACCTCTGCTCTAATACGATCCATACTCTCCCTTAACACACCACATGTCCGCACAAAGCCCATGAGTCGAGTAAAGAAGGGAATATGGCTACTTTTGTGACCCCTTGAACAAGCCGGCACGTGCATGCAGAGAAAGAATCATTGCCCTAATCACAACATTCACGATCCTAATAGACAGTTTTGCACTATAAAGCTTTAGCCAGACTACTATTGTTTGAACAGATGCTGCTATCCACTGACTAAAACACAGCTCTCTTCTTCTTTTATCATTTCTACCTCCGCCTCGGACAAAGTTTTCCTATATCTCGCCCCCGCCGAGTTAGGACTGATGTGAAAAACGCCCGCTGGATCGCTTGAAATGCGGCTCCTCTCATAAAGTTTACAGGCGTGCGCATAAATCCTCTGATTCCCTGTCAACCTCTTCCCTTCAAAACCGCTTTCCCTTCACTTTGTCACCGTAACCTCTGTGGTCTCGGAGTCCGAACAACCCCTGATCATCAGCGCCTGAGGGATAAAGACAGGCTTCAGTGACATTAACAAGGTCTCATACTCAGTTACACAGTTATCGCCATTCTGCTCTTGAGAAAGGCATTATGGGAAAGATTGTACATCCCTCCATCCATTTTTTTATGAGATCAGAATGAGATCAGACAAATTCAGTCCCACTTCATCAATAAATGAGGGATGTAAAACAGTGCTCACTGTTTGTGGCTGTTAGAGAGAGGATTATATAGCTACATGTGGAACCAAGTACATCTACAGCACTTGTTTATGGCATTTGGAGGGCTTTTTTTCCCAGTCTATCTAAGACGACAGCAGATAGGTCCAGATTAGCACACGATTAGGTTTCTGCACTGCACTAATACTGGTTTAGTGCCAGTGACATCACGGGGGAGACGCTGACATGTATCCATTACTAACAGTTCATCACCCAGTCTTGTTTTATCCCCATTCTTAAATATTCTTAACCCATCTCTGCTCTCACTCTCAACTCTTCACAGCCTTCATTCAATACTCATAATGCTCTTTACAAAGCATAAAAATGATAGTTTACCAAAAAAAGAAAATTCTGTCCTCATTTACTCACCCTGTAGTGTCATTTCAAACCCATAAGATTGACTGTCTGTCTGCGTGGAACATAGAAGTGGTTATCAAGCAGAATGTACAAGTGTCTCTTTTACCTACACTGACAATGAGCATAATAAATACTGTATTTTATTAAAAGTGTCAATAAATGCTGGCACTGAAATGCATAATGAAATGGGACAATTAAAAAAAAGAAACAAGTAACATTACAATTACATTTTTGGACATTGATTCACATTTAAAAGTTTAAAAAAATATATATTAGTTGCTTTTAATGAAGGACTTATTTTTATTAGTTTGGCACTGATCCCTTTTCAGTCTCACTGTGTGGACAAAAAGTAGTTTTGACATAGTGCTAAAAGTTTCGTATGAAAGCGATATGGGTTTAGAATGACATGAGGGTAAATAAATGGTTCCAGAATATTCATTTTTGGGTGAACTAATGTCATTGCTAAAAGTTTTCAGGTCTGTCTTTGGTTGATAAATTTCCCTTGCTTACACTCCTTACAGTGCACAAAAATGTCCAACCTTCAGGCTGTACTTAAGTTAAATACTTCTACCCCCTGTTTTTATAATCTTTTTCACCCTACAGACAGATTCTGGTCAGCCACTCAGTGTTGCATTAAGTCGGTTGTAGAGTTGGGACATGGTGTTTGTCTGCTACCCTGGTTGTCTGCTGGTTGAACTTTCAACATTCGGACGTTCTTGTTTCACGTATGTAAAAACAGACTGATTGAAAGAAGAGATCTTTTGCCTTTTTCCCTATTTGTGGCCAAAAAAAGAGATGTTTTGGCGTATCGTTCCTCTCATCTTCCCTGTTTTTCCTCCGCCTCAGATCTCGCTCAATTTCACCTGCCATTTAATGTTCCGATTCCTGTTCTCCACCTCTCTTCTTTCTCAGCTTTCCCTCTGCACTCCCACTGGAACAGCTTATATGTAATATCAAACACATGGCAACGTTTATAGAAGGCAAATGAGTTGAGAAATCAAATTTGCTTAACGATTCCAGCTCTGGTTCTTCAGGAAACGGTTACCATGGGAGATGATGATGATGGGCATCTGAAATTACATCCTCCAGACAGAAAGACAGGAAGAGAGAGAGAAAAAGTGAGAGAAATCTCAGGTTTTCAAGTTCAAAGTAGGAGAGGGCACATGTCTGAAATTTTTTTTTTTTTGGGCTTAATGTGCTCTGTGGCGAAACCAGAGCTGAAAAAACAGTGTTGTTTCTTAACTAAAACTATTTTAAAAAATTGCTGATTAAAATAAAATAAAATGTATTAGATGAAAAACATATTAGAAATATCTCAAATAAGTTTAAGCTGAAATACTAAAATTAATACATTAAAACTAACTGAAATAAAAATTAAAGCTAAATATAAACAGTGATAAAAATATCACTATTACGTACTTTCATCACATATACTTTATTACTACTTTTCATCCAAAAATATAAAAAATAATGAACAATCAAAAAAACTGAAATTTTTAAAAGCAAGCTCAATATTTAACAAATAAAAACATACAGTACATAAAAAATACTAAAGAAAGAAAGAAAGAAAGAAAAAAGAAAGAATAATAAAACCCAGTAAGCACCTCAGAGGAAAAGCTCCTTAATACACTATCATTTTATAAATACAGTTTAATTGTGTTTATAACTTGTAAAAGGGCATTTGAGGCAACATCAGCAATGAATGAAAATGAGGAAAAACAAAGATTGGGAACAGGGATATAATATGGTACCATCTCACATTCTTTCTGCTGCGAGCTGGACACCGAAAAAGAGAGAGAGAGGCGGGGGTTCGGGTGGGAGTGAACACGCAGGCCTATTCAGATAGCATAGTTTGGCTTGGCAGCGAAAAGCCTGTGTGTAAGCAGTCTGGGTAATTGGTTTCTGATGCCCCTGTCAGTTTTCGGCCAGACCACCTGCCCAAGGGAGGAGGTAGAGAGAGAGAAAAAGAGACTTGCACTACAGCATCTCTATCCCACCCATCAAGCTCTTAACCTTCCCTGACTTTCCAAAACGCCATACTCAGCCCCCACTGCAACACTGGATCATTCACAGGACCCATGTACAGTGTATTTGATTGTGATGATGGTCAGATGGGCATCACTGTACGAGAACAGCTCTGGCGAGGCTCGGTCATCCCTCGAGCAGGGTGGCAGCGGTTATGTGCACCACAAGGCAACTTTACAGAACCTCTAATGTGAAAAATATGGCTTCAGGCACTCGTCCGTGCCAGAGAGCGCTTTTCTGTGGCTAGCCATGATATTCAATCGACATGCATTAGCAAATCCTTTCGTTTTCAAGTGCATAAATCACGCTTCTCTGTTCCGGCTCTCACAGGTAACAGCCATAACAGCTATTTCTCAATGTTTTAAGCAAAAAAAAAAAGATGCACGAGGGACTTTATCTGCCATGTCTGAGCGGCAACAGCGCTCAAAGCACCGTTCCAGAGAGACAGATTGCTGTCGGTGTGCCAAAAGCTAAGGGAGATGGAGAAAATAGATGTGCGAGAGAAAGATTGTGTGTATAACGGACACCTTCCAGACGTAGCTCAGCTATTATGGCGGCCAACTCAAGCACATGGCTGTGGTGTGAATGGCTTTTTAATGCCTGCTAACAGCAGTGGTATTTAGCACGGTGGCGAACTGGAGATGGGGAGAGAGTGTCAACAGAGCGGGGACGGGTCTTTCCAGCCATCCCTGACTGAGCCGAACACGTCAGCTTTCCTTGGTGTCCACTAATCCTGAATATTACCACCATCTATGCTTGCTGGATTCAGTTAGAACTACATGTAATGGCGGCCAAAAATGACTTGAAAGGCTCAAAAAACATCTTGGAGTGGTTCAATTAATGGTATAATGTGTTTTTGCTGGAATAATGCAGAGAGGAATTAGCTGAGAGTTTAAGACATTGTTGTGATTCCAGGGAGTGTGTTATTATAGCGCCACGTTTGGCCCACCAGCTGAAGCAATTTCGGATTTTATGGCTTTTCAGTCCAAGATTTACATATTTCAACACCTTTGACTCCAGCCCTGAGATGACCTCAGTGTCTCTATAACTTTGAAAGGCAGTTATACCGCTCGGCACTCACAAATGTTTACTGTGTTTGTATATATGTGTGCTTAAGACGCTTTCGGTGTCAGCTGGTCTGTGTACAGCCACAACCTGTAGCTTCAGTTGTAAATTCCCCAACAAATTCCTAAAAACAGGTCAAAAGAAGGTGAAACAGGTCACTACATACACTATAAGACTGAATACACTTTGGAGAGAAGTTAAAGGAATGTTCTAAGTTCAAAATAAGTAAAGCTCTATTAACAGTATCTGTCTATAACAGAAAATAATTTGGACTCGTCTCTTAGTTTCTAAACATCACTTTTAAGTAATGCACTCACAATGGATGTTGAAGGTGCGAGGCTTTGCGCCATGATAAATGATAAAAATGCAATATTTCAAAGGGATAGCCACAAGACAAACATTATGTCTGTCAATGTGTAAAATTAATACCTTAAAGGGATAGTTCACCCAAAATTCTGTCATCTTTACTCACCCTCATGTCATTCCAAACCTGTGTGCATTTCTTTCCTTTGCTGAACACAAAGAACAATATTTTGAAGAATGTTGATAACCAGTTTCAGTTCCCATTGACTTCCACTGTAGTTTTTGTCTATAAAATGGAAATCAATGGGAATCAAAACTGTTTAGTCACCAACATTCTTCAAAATATCTTTTGTGTTCCAAGAAAAAGGAACACCATACAGGTTTGGAATGACATGAGTAAACGATGACAGAATTTTGGTTGAACTACTCTTTAATTAATAATATGCACTGTTAGAAAATGTAAAGGTGTACCTTTTTAGAGTCAAATTTTGAGCCAGTGACAAACTGTTGTACACTTCAAGTTTAAAAACTTTGCACATATTAAACATTACTGTTAAGGAGAGATGTATTCAAATGTTTTTTTTTTTTCTGCAGTAATTGACAGCTATGATAGCTTGTGCTATTGCTAGAGTATTTTAAACCCAAAATGTTCCTTTAAATGACACTTGGATATGATGGATAAAATGGATAGGTTTCAGCTGTAAAATATTATTGGATGAGCCACGTAGATGTAAATTAGCCTAACGAACACTTGTGACCGCACATCAGGTGAATGCCATATCAATGTACTATCTTGTCAACAGCCTGTAGTTAAGCTAATGAATGATATTACTTGGTGAAAAACTTGATTCTTGTAATTACTACAATCAAAGAACTAAAAAAAAAAAATGTATTGAACATACAGGTCCTTCTCAAAAAATTAGCATATTGTGATAAAGTTCATTATTTTCTGTAATGTACTGATAAACATTAGACTTTCATATATTTTAGATT
>JAFVLL020026412.1:51094-61135 GCA_021397915.2 Tor tambroides
TGATGTTCTTGTGAAGTATTTTTTTAAAGCTCCCATTTTTCTTGGTATTTTGACAGAAGTAAGTCAGATCACCCATGTCTATATTGAGTGACATTTTCTATGTCAGCAAAAAGTGTGGCAAAAGTTTGAAATTCATGTGTTTGTTATTTTATGTTCTGCATCCGTTGCGATGACAGTCGTGCCTTTTCACTTCCTCAGGAAATGACACGGATTGCTAACGTACAGTGGCTTCACCTTTAGTTCAATCATAGCCATGATTACTTCAGTGCAGTATTTTTTTTTTCAGTGTATGTGTCAAAGTTTGTGTTCAGTGTCACTGAACTCAGTGCAGATGTTTCACATGTATTAATTTGATATTGCAGACATGCTTTTAGAGGAGTTGGCTCAGAACTCCACCCAGACATCAAATGTTCCTGCACCCATTCCACCCAAAACTCTCCAACTGGGAGCCTCGGTTAAAAGTAACAACACAACTCAGCTTGAACAAGTAATTACATTTCAGGCCAATTCATTTTCATTTTCAAATTGAATTTAAACAAGAATTTGAAAAGTATTAAAGTTTCAAATACTTTCAAAAACAGTTTGGGGTTGGTAAGATTTGTCTCTTATGCTATTTTACGACAATTTTATAACTGTTATCTATTTGAATATATTTAGTAGTGTAATTTATTCTTGTGATGACAAAGCTGAATTTTCAGCAGCCATTACTCCAGTCTTCAGTGTCACATGATCCTTCAGAAATCATTCTAATTTGGTGCTCAAGAAAATTTCGTCCTATTATCAATGTTGAAAACAGTTGTGCTGCCTAATATTAATAAACAACCGTGTTAATAACAGGCATGCTAAGCAACTAGTTTATAGTGAGAACTGTTCCCTATTCTAAAGTGTTTCCAAAAAAATAACATCTTACTGACACCAAACTTTGAACTATTAAATAGCTACAGCCCAAACTGAGCCATTCTAATGTCTTTTCCCTCCCATTATAGACTGAATACTCTGGATTTGTTGCTGGTCCAGAAAAGACATGTAATCCCTACAGGTATATCCACCTCTCTCCAAAATTTGGAGTAGAAAGAGCCTGTCCGTCTATGTATCTTATTTATAAAATACCTTTTGGCATACATGGTGTCCTTTGAGGTTCAGCAGTTCAATAAGAAGAGTAATCTTTTTCTAGTGTGGTTCCAGCCCCCGTGGAGGCAGGAGTGATGAGTCCCGGCACAGCTACACGAGAGCTCGACTCCATCATGAATGAACTGCTAGGGCTAGGCCTGGAGGTGAGCAAAACATGAGGTGGACATCAGTTCATGCATCAGCTACTGTATGTTAAATCACTATTGCACATTATGAGTTTCACCAGTAGAGGGCAGTATAAGCATATTAAGGCTCCTAATTTATGCCCCTTTGTCAATTATTGAAAGAAGTCATTAAAATTGTCCAAAAATGCTTTATTTTGTAGGTTTCAGAACCAGTTCCCACATCAAACCCACCTCCAGTGGCTCACAAATCAATGAAAGACAAAAAACCTGAGGAAACTAAAGAAAGTGATAGTGGAAAGCAAAAAGAGGCTATGAAACCACAGCATCCTCCTCTGTCAGAGAAAGTATCCAGGAATGTGGATGCTATAGACAACCTGCTGGGCTCTCTCAGCTCAGACATGGAGAAAATGGGGGTCCGCACTGCTGCCAAAGGCCACTGTGCTTCTTGTGACAAGTGTATAGCTGGGAAGGTACTACCAAGATGCAGACAACAAATCTGCAAATTGCTAATCCGTTTTTCTGTATTAACAAATACATCATCCTGTATCCCAAACTGCAGATGATCACAGCTCTGGGTCAGGTGTGGCATCCAGAACACTTTGTGTGCACGGCATGCAGGGAGGAACTAGGCACATGTGGTTTCTTTGAGAGAGACGGCAAGCCGTACTGTGAGAGAGACTACCAGAACCTCTTCTCCCCTCGCTGCGCTTACTGCAAGGGTCCTATTACTCAGGTGACCAGCCATATCTGTTTCTATGTACCCTCTAAAAGCTCTTTGTTAGAATTTCCTCATACATTGTAACTGAAAATTTAAAAAGTTATGACTCAATCCATCACCTGAATTATTACAAATTATTATAGTAAACAGAATAATTACAAATTATTATAGTATTATAAGTAAACAAAATTAATTAAAAACCTAAATTAATCACCATAATATATATATGGAAATTAATATTTTGATTTTTATAATAAAAAGAATAGTAATATATAATAATGTTATATAATTACTATTCTTTTATTATAAAAATCATAATATTTATACATTACTGTATTTTATTTTAATATTAATGTATACATTATTTTATTCATTTATTATTTTAATATATATTTTATTTTAATATTAATTCATATATTTAATTTTGGTTTTTATTATAAAAATAAAATATTTTTTAAACACAAATATAGTTTTTATTAAATAAATATTATTATATTTTTCCCCTGCTGTATTCGACTCATTTTTTGGACCTCGACCCACCAGTTGAGAACTACTGCTCTAGACACAACTACTAAACTAATGAGTTATGTTTGAATTTAAATAGCAATTGAATGCAATAAAATTACTTAAAATAAAAAAAGTGTAAATAAATAAATTAAAAACAAACAAACAAACAAGTAAATAATTGTGTAATGTAATCTTCAACTCTTTCACTTTCACAATCAAATGAATTATTCTAGGCAATCAAGCAGGTGATAATTTATTGTGTTTTGCACAGAACATTCTCACAGCGATGGATCAAACATGGCACCCAGAACATTTTTTCTGCAGCCACTGTGGAGATCTATTTGGACCTGATGGTGAGATAACTGCACATTTATCAATTAAACTAAAACAATTTATCACCACACAAATGCCAAGAACATCCCACACTACATTCCGTGAGTCAGCAGATCTGGTCGTCATTTGAAAAATGACCTTTTATACTGAATGAATCTGTCTTTTCCAGGGTTTATGGAGAGAGATGGTAAACCATATTGCTCTAGGGATTTCTACCGCCTCTTTGCACCCAAATGCTCCGGCTGTGGAGAGCCAGTGAAGGAGAACTATCTGTCTGCAGCCAATGGAACCTGGCACCCTGACTGCTTTGTCTGTGCGGTGAGTGAATTAGTGGCGTTGAAGGCTGGAATGCAATAGAGTCATGTGACCCACTCCTTATAAATAAGGAATATGGAGTCAGTCAGTCTGTACGTGAGCTTCAAAGGTGAATTCTTCACCTGCCTACTCTATCACTCCAGAACATTCTTCTTCATTAAACGTTTCTTTAATACCTTCTTTCTGCATCTCTCTCCAGGACTGCCTGAAGCCTTTTACAGACGGTTGCTTCCTCGAGTTGAACGGTCGGCCCCTCTGTTCCCTGCACTATCACTCCAGACAGGGCACTCTGTGTGGAACCTGTGGAGAGCCAATCTCGGGTCGCTGCATCGCTGCTCTGGACCGCAAATTTCACCCTGAACACTTTGTGTGTGCGTTCTGCCTTCGGCAACTGAGTCAGGGAGTGTTTAAGGAGCAGGCAGGGAAGCCGTACTGTTCGGTATGTCACACAAAACTCTTTGTGTGAAAAACCGGACGTTTCTCAAGCAAAATCAAGGTTTTAAAGCAGTGGTTCTCAACCTTTTTAAAGTCCCCCCGCCTTCGAAATAATCTAAAATATACCAATATTTAATATAAAATATACAAAATAATATATTGATAAATTACAAAATATAATAAATTAATTAACCAGGACTCATTTTGTGATTCCAGTAGTGTTAAAAACTGTATTGTCTTCAATAAAAACAATATTTAGTGAGGGAAAATAAAAAAATAAAAATGTGACTTTAGTTTACATCTTGATTTTTTTTTAAAGCATTTCAATTAAGATTATTTTAATATATTAGTTTTTTTTTTTTTTATTTAAATACTTTTAAGTAATCCTGTGGCCCCTTAGTGGGCTCCGACTCCCTGGTTGAGAACCACTGTTTTAGAAAATAATAGCATGGAAGGAGTGATACGTACACCATTTTTTCTATTTTGTTTCAGGGAAAAAAACCCCAACTTTTAGAGAATGCGTGAAATGCAAGAAAATGTAAACTGCACTCAGAAAAAAATCTTAAAAATGTATTGTTTACTATATTTTTTTAACAAAGTGAACTAGCAATATGTTAAATGTCATTATTTAATTATATCATTATCATGTCACATCAATGAAGCTGTTGTAATACATGTTGAACAAAACAAAAATGATTGTTAAAGATCTGAAATGTTTCATTGAAAGGATTCATTGTCTTTTACTCAAGTATACCATGGTATGAATTCAATTTTGCTCTCATAGCATAACAAAAGAAACATACATCTCCACAGGCCTCTTGGTCTTGTCAGTGCTATTAATGTACTGTTATTTCATTAAGGTTTCAATAACTGAGAAGACTCAAGATTCTAATTAACTTAATACCCATGTGTTTGCATTACAGTGACATCATGGGGACATTTTCTGTAAACATTCAAAAAGGGTTAGAATAACACCGACCATCATTTTCTAGCTTGAATATACAGAAGCCTTTTGATTTTGTTGCGTGCATGGCAAGATCACATGAGGGAACATCACTATAGGTATTGCTCAAGATCCCTTAATTTGTCAGCTCACTGCACTGTTTCTCGAGGTTCAGCCAGGCAGTAACTTAAGGACGTGCCTTCTCATCTTCAAAGAATGCTCTTTGATGGTAAGAGATGACAGCTGCTTTCTGGGAGGATGGGTCAAAGATCAAGATGTTTATCACACCATAACAGTCATGAACCACAAGAACCTCCCACAGTGAGTGGACAAACACTCATACAGTATGTGGTGAAGTTAAGGTTTTAATGTAGTGACTCAGCCTAGCATTTGCTTACCATAAATGACACAAATTCAGTCACAATGCTTTCACTATGTCAATGCTATTATGCCATACTGTAATTGACATACAAGAAAGCACTCCTTTTATGTTTTAATGCCAGGGACCCCCAAATATGACAATCCCCTGCGAGATCCCCTTTCTCGAATATATATATTGATTTTGTTTTAAGTTAATTTAGATGTGTAAAGTTTTAAGTTGTATTAATTAGAAGTTGTGGTAAGTTTGTATAAGAACTTTTAAAGCCAATTAAAAAAAAAAAACAATTCAAACTATAGTATTTTTTACAGCATTTTTTAAATTTCACAAAACTACCAAACAGATTTTGTTTTTTGTTCATCTGTCAAATTTTGAGTGCTGAGAAAAAGCCCTGAAGTATCTTCCTCTCATAAATAGAAATTGGGAAAGAGCGAGAGAGAGAAGGGAAGAGGAACACAGAATGCAGTGGTTGGGAAGACATGTGTAAGCGTTGAGTTTATAAATCATGCTGTCATCGCTGCATTAGAACTCTCTTTTCTGGTTTATGCAGACTGGATTAAAGTACGTTGCTGTCACAAAACAACAGAAGCTGTTCTTTTTCATATTCTCTTGCTTCCTCTTCTCTGTTTACTGTCCTTTTGCTCAAATAACTGCTAATCTAGCAATATAGAGCTTCCTGAATGGGGTTTCTGTTTGGAACTACGCTGCATATGACCTGAATTTGGGTCCATTTGATTTCTATCCTTCTGACACCTGTGGTCATGGTACGCAATTGCTGGGGTGTTCTGAGTGGTTGCTACATTATGTGGTTAATAGGGTGTATTTATTTTTCCCTGTTTGATAGGCATATACTCCATCCTCCTGCTCAAAATACATTTTCTTTCAGAGACAGGATAGAGCTTAAATACATTATGAGCACATACTGAGCTCTGAGCACACATTACTCTAGGTTTTTGATTCATATTGAATCAGACATGTCCAGTTCAGTGAACTTGAGACTCACTACAGTTGGATCACTGAAACAACCAGCCACACAGTATTGGTTCCCATTTTTTATGGACAAAAATGTAATGAAAGTCAATGAAAACTTAAACTTTGGCTGCCAAAATTTGAAAGAAAGTAAGTCACTTCATTTTTGGGTAAACTATCCCTTTTACTGCTCCAATGATTTCAGATAAATTCGCCAAAGAATCTTTTGATGCAATTTGATAATCTGGTACATTAAAAATAATTGGGTCTCCAAGCAGATCTCGATTTCTTTGTGGGTAAGCCATCAAATAATTTATTCAAACAATTCCTTCAAAAACATCAGGAATGAAACAAATGAATGTCTTTATAAGTAAGTCATTGATTCATTCACTCAACCTATTTGTTTAACATATTCATTCAAAAACACTGATTCAGGAATGAAAAAAGTGAATGTCTTTATAGGTAAGTCATTGATTCATTCACTCAAACTTTTTGTTTAAAATATCACTCATTTAGGAACAAAACACCACTTGTTCCACACAGCTGTTTTACTGCTGCTTTGTTTGTAAATATTTGCACTGGCAGAGGCAAATTAGATAAAATGCCTGGCAGTTTTGTATCTAAAATGTAAATGACTCAATATTAACCTCTTTGAATATTGAACAGTTGTTTAAAAGCAATAACCATCCAGCTTGCTTCAACAATATGAGAGAACTATTGGAAGCAATGGTGTTTAGTACTTGTAAAGCCATAGGGAATGAAACAGGAGCGCTCAACCTCGTTAAAGCAGCAGAAATAAAAGTCTTGTCAATAAGTGTTGGTGGGGCAGGAGTCAGGTGACATTTACAGCTGTAGGCCTGAAGGAGGCTGGTGGGTGAATTGGCCCATGGATCCTATAGGGAGGGTTAATAGAGGGGAGTCGTTCTGAAACCCTAGCCTCACCTGAACCAGACCTTGGCCTCTCTGTCACCCCACCAATCCACAAAGCCACGACATGGGTCACAAAGCACCGTAAATACTGCCCAACCTGGCAACCCTGAGACCACACTCCCATAATAAACAATGAAGCCAATAAGTGTCCAGTATGTCACTGCCAGACAAGCCAGGAGTGTGTAGGCCCACGAACAAAACCGCATTCAGCGGTCTCAGACTCCTTATAAAGGACTGGAAAGATGAATGTGGACCGCTGGATGCCAAAATGATTAACTGTATACGATACTTAATAAAACCAATGTAGTCAAATGTAACTTAATCTATTTATGGAGCAAACGTGAAATGCAGGAGTGTCAGGAAAGTGGTGTTTTATTGATTTATTTGCCATGCCTTCCATCACCAACATGGAGACACGTCATAACATATATTCTTATCCAATCCAGATGGCTGCCAGTGCAAAGTTAGATGTTAGAGAGACCACAGAAAAACTGAATTTAGACATAGGTTAGGCAGTGACGTAATGCAATTTTTAAAAAAAAATTGTATGTTTAACTACACTTGAATTCATCAGAAAAATGAAACTTAAGACAAATAATGATTAGCCTTAACAAAATGTATAGCATACTGTATAATAAACTATTAGTATGTTAATTATACAGTATGCTATACATTTTGTTAAGGCTAATCATTATTTGTCTTAAGTTTCATTTTTCTGATGAATTCAAGTGTTGTTTATGCATTTTTGTAATATGGAAAAGGGCTTTGACTTTTTGCGTTATATGGAGAAAAAAGAGTTAGAAAAATTCATAGACACAATAATTTAAATGAAACCAAATGCATTAACCGTTTTCAGTCATTTTTTTATTTTTAATATATAGAAAAAACTATTTGTATAAAAATAATAATCTAAAATAATATGATAGCACAATATATATCTATATCACAATATTATATAGCTTTTCTTCTCGTACGCATCATACTGGAAAAATTCAGTGAGAATTACTGACCCCTGACAAAATCTGCGACCCGTAATTCAGTTAAAGCTTTCCAATTCCATGGCAAATCCTCAATTACCATCTCCAAAAATAAAACAAAAAATACTTAATATGTAATGATGTTTTTTAGCTAAAAGGTTAAAGCTAGGTAAAGCTTTACAGTGCACAAAGTTCAAGTCATTGGCCTGTGTATTGAAGTAACTGCCCTCTAAAGACTGGTTTTTAAACGAAGACAAGAAGTGACAACTTCAACACCCCCTAATTGCATTCTGGTGACACAGAGCCCATATATTAATTAGACAAGCTCATTCAAAGCTGGAGGAAATGGGCTGCATTCCCTCCGCTGCTACCCGTGTTTGGTTTGGCCCGCAGCCAACCTAGCGCAGGTATAACATCAGATTAATGACTAGCTTCTCTGTGCAGAGAACTTCCTGTAGTGCTTAGCTGAGGCTCCCTGTGCCAGGCGACTTTTTTTTCCTCTTCATCATTTGATCTGTGGTTTCACGCTCTCTTTCCTTCAGCTTCTAAGTTTGAGCCACTAATTCCTTCGCTCAAGTAAGGAATCGTGGTTTAAATGAGAATGCAACAAGCTGGTTTGTCAATGGGAACCAAAATTTTGGTTAGCAGCATTCTTCAAAACATCTTCTTTTGTTTGGGTGGACTATTCTATTAAAGAAATGTGTCTTTAGCAATTGTGGGCCCTCTGAAATGTGACTCGTGTGCATCAATGGAACTCAAAAAGAAAACCAAAACTCTACCTCTTAAACAGAAAAGTAACTATGGAGACAGCAGCGATCGGAGGCAACCTGGGAGAGCTTCAAATCAACCTCAGACCGCAATCCTCCCACACACTTAATCCTCCTCTCTCATCTGATACTCCTCCTCCTCCCCTGAACCTGAAAAATGCAGCACCAGCTTCATGAAGGCCTGATTTACTGTCGTTCAGAGGCTGCTGATGGTGGTCAGTTCCATGCTCTGCTGACCCCCTGAGAGCTGTGGAAGTGTGAAGGCTGTGACTGAGAGCTCTCTTGGGCGATACTTGCCCCAGCGCTGATGGAAAAACAAATGTTGACATTTGTCATCTACTGGACCTGATTCCCCAAAGTCACATGCTCTATAAATTTGATGGTTTGTTGAGTAAAATTAGTCTCCAAATGTACATTTGTTTCCTACAGTCAAACATTTAAATGTAAATTACATAATATAGCAAGATAAATAGCTTTATTGGTTTATTAAAATAATACAAAAAAATAAAATAAATAAATAATATATGTATATATATATATATATATATATATACACACAAATAATTTTACTTGGACAGCGAAATGGATTATCCCTGAAATTGTTTTAACCCAAATTAAGTAAGTACATTAAACATAAAAATGTTTTAATGTAGTACTCAATTTTTTGAGTTAAGGCTGGAATACACTACACGACTTTTAAAATCTGAACAGGTTTTTAAAACACTAGGCATCATACACTTACCGACTTTGTAAATAGTGACAAAGGAAAACTGGGTATCATACACTACACGACCGAGGATCATACATTACCAGACTTTAAAGTTGTTCCGATCCCAACAAACTCATGCAGAAACGTGAGCCTTGTTGCTAGGAGACGCATGACAAATGAAAACAATGTGTGTTCTAAAATCGGCTGAAAATATCAAACATGTTTGATATCCTCCGACTGGATGGAATAAAAGTCTGAAGCTAAAAAATCAGAGTCTGTGACCATCATACACTACGCGATTTTCTGTGGAATCTGTCAGCTGTAATCTGCAGACTGGCTGTGACTTTCCTCAACCAGTGTTGCCAATTTAGCAATTTTGTTGCTAAATTTAGCAACTTTTCTCACTACTCTAGCAACTTTTTCTTCCAAAAGCACCTAGCAACAAATTTAGCTGTTTTTAACATTTATTTGGCAATATTTTAGCAACTTTTGATAAATGACTCAAACAATAAAAAGGCACACAATTTCCATCTAAATTACACAAAATGAGTAAACCAAAGTTGCATAGCAGTACACACATCACATGAATTAAGTTAGCTGCTATTTGCAGTTGTTCAATTTGATAATAATAAATGAATAATTGTTCATTTATGATACACCTTAGCTTGTACCTGTGACTGTTGATCAGTTAGTACACTGTAAGAAAAATATCTAGAAAAATGGAAAAGGTACTAGTAATTTTTCAGGACATATGTGTTATTCATTATCTGTTGTAACCCGAAAACACAAAATACAATGGGTAA
>JAFVLL020026413.1:0-14644 GCA_021397915.2 Tor tambroides
TAAACACCTCTTGAAAATGGGTCTGAAATTGGTCAAACGATTGGGTAGCTGGGCCAGCCTGATTGAGAATCGTCTCTGCCCATTGTAGAGCGGGGCCAGTGAGAGAGGTTACAACGTAGGCGATCTTCGACTGTTCCGTGGGGAACATCTGCGGGTGCAAGTTGATAGTGAGAGAACATTGTAACAGAAAGCCATTGCACTCCCCCTCCTCACCTGAGAAGGGCGCTGGTCGGGCCATGGGACTGGCGAATACTAGGGGAGAGGAAGAGTTAGTGTTGACAGGCGGCGGTGCAGGAGCCGGAGAGATTGGTGGTGCTGGAGGGTGAGCTAATATCCTTTTGAGGGAGTCTACTAGCTCTTGGAAGGGATCAGTTGCACTCATCCTGTTCGTCTGTCTTTGGTCCAATCTTCTGTAACGGATAGAGTCGGACACAGAGGTAAGTGAAATCACAGTGTTTATTAAACGATATCGTGATCAGGAGTCGTGCTGAGAAGGTCTTGAGGTGAGTAGTGTCCTTTGGTAGTTCGGTGATTGGATACTATCAGATGCTGAATGAGACTTTGTGATCCACAGGGGCAAGGAGCAGAGCTGACGAGGAGAACAGGAGCACAGGAGACACAAGCCACAGCGGTGGACGATCTGGACACACAGGAGACAACGAGGAGGATAACAGGAGGTAAGTACACACAGGTAAGGATTCAAAGGTATACTCAGCATGTGAGGATTACTGGAGAGGAGTCCACGTAGCATCTACGAGATCGGACAATGGTGGTGGCTGTGGCATGTGCTTTTATGCAGGTCTTGATGACGGCGGTGATGAGGTGCAGGTGCGTGTGATTAGTAGTCAGGTGATGTGGATCGTGGCAATTGACTGGGGAGAGAGCCTGGCCGTTCTGTGACACACTGATTACTTAACCTCTATTTTTTCCTAGTGCAGCAGGAAAATATAGTCTAAATTCTTATCCTTTAGATTTTATTTTAATAGATTAATAAGCCTTTTTGGGATTCCTACATGTTCTAAAAGAGAAATGGGAACAACATGCTAAAAATGTATTGTCTGGCTCGCTGATGTTAGATTATTTATGAATTTGACCTTTTCCCCTTTCTTATTTGGGTCACATGACCCTCTTTGTATCCAAACCATCAATAGGTGTCTTCAGGTACTGATCTAAGATGACACTAGAACATTTAAATCAAATATTCCTGCGAAAAGAGCTGTTCAAAAATCAAAGCCAAGAGGCAAGTTGCTCCTTCATGTGCGAGTTAACAACTCCACTGAAGCACTGAAGCTTTTTATGTCAGGTTAGGCATTCATAAAGGAAATCATTCAAATGTGCTCGACAGAGTGAGAAAGCAGTACAATTAATGTGGTCCAGTACAGATAAGAACTCAATAAGTGTTGCAAAATGAATTTCTTGGTTAGACATGTAATAAAAACAAGTAAAAAAAAGCCAAAACTATTTAAATAAAATATGTGATGTGTCACGCAGGGACTACCAGGAATGTCCTTTTGTTGCTTTTCACCATAAATGATATGGAAACACATTTACTTCCAAAAACCTTAAATTTGACAGTATTTTACAGTAAAATGCAGTACAAAACACCACCTGGTAAGGTAACTTACAGTATTAACAAGTTTTTACTGTAGGATTTTTACAGTATTTTTCTGTGAAAATAAATTATTATTATTAATTATACAGTTGCTTTGATATTTTACATTTGGAAATAAAGCCCTGGAATTTACTTATTTGAATGGACCACAGTTGCTTGATAATCTCCCTAAGTATATTTTGCCAAACTTTGTTAGTAAAGTTCAGTAACTGAGATTCTGAAACCAGCAGAAGGTGCTGTGCTGCGAGCGCACACACATTTTAACAAATATAATAAGGTCAGTATGACACTGTAAACTCACTAAAAGCTCTGGAAAAGGCATGTTCTTCTATCCTGAATCTCCTTTCCGCTTTTCCCTGTCACTGGTTTCATAGTCTGTTCCAAATCCTCATTAGTACCACCATAGCATGCAGTCTACACAAAATATATCTCCATGTAGAGAGCACTTAAGTTATTAATGGCTAAATTATGAGACTCAGCTGTTTTTAGATCTCAGCATAACACTTTTTATCCTCAACTCATTCTTTACATCAGCAGAAGTTCCACCTGTGGCATTCAATCTGCACAAACCCCAATGGAGAACAGAATATAAGTGTGCGGTAGTCTACTATACCTTTCACCAGTACGTTTTGTCAGGTTTTGATACAGAGACAGGTGTGGGGATACCTGTTTGGTTCACATCTGTTTTCCATTTCGTGCATTCCAGGGATCCATACTGACAGGATGCTCTGCGCTTTTCCTCCATTACACTCCACTGAAGCCTAATCTAATACGAATATCCTGACTTAGTTGAGACAGGCAAAGAAAGCGAGCTTGCTAAAATAATGCAGCGGATCCAGCGGTTCTCGTTGCTGAGGAAAATAGCGACGGCTGTGGATAACTAGACATCATTACGCAGCGGCAGCAGTTACACTACTGTTCCTGACTCCTTGACGACATCTTGTGGTCATCAAAAACAACGACAACAACAAAACATTTTTGTGCCGTCAGGGTACCTTCAAGTTTATTTCCTAATGCTTCTTCTAGAAATGTGAACGTTTCATACATTGCAGTTGTGTGAATAAATCTGGACCAAAGTTCGTTGCAGTTTTTTGCAATAATTTGAAAATGCTACATTTATTTAACACATGTATTTACAAAATCATATCACAATATTTACAAAACCAGAGGTCAAATCGACAATTGTGCAAACTTTTGGCATAAATTAATGCCATAAATCTAAAATAAATACAGCTGAATTAGGTTGGCTAATCATATTATTGTGATTATATGTTTGTTCTTTTAAATAAATGGCTGGAATAAGTGGAAGACTGGGATTACTAGCATCAAATCATAACTGCTGGAAAACAACCCCAAAATATAATTCAGAATGTACAGAGATTGATGTGAGGAAGTCAGATCAAAATATTGGCACCGCTAATCATTTTTAAAGAAAGACTTTGACTCATGACTAGCTTAATGCACAACACAATCTTTCAAAGTTTTAAACATTTGTGTAACAATAGTGCTATTCTAAGACAGTAATTAAAATATGCTTTTTAATTTTAAGCATGGAAGGTCCCAAATGTAAACATGTATAGTGGGATAAAAACAAAAGCATAAAACAAAGAATGTATCAAAGAAGTGCAAATCATTAAGGTAATGTCAGTTTTTCTGAAACACTTGGTCATATGGCATGTATTTTATGTTATACAGACATTCTAATCACTGCACCTGCATTATACTGTAATAAACAGTTACTCTGTTTTTCGGGTGGAAAATCCAGATGAAAGACTCTGTTGGCAGTGTGTGGAGAATTCTCTTCTTCATGTGCACTTAATGTGTACATAATAAGAAAGAGGTTGATTGTTAAAGCAGAAAGTTCAGGTAAATCCTATGTATTTGAGAAACTCAATACCATGACTGCATTAGTGTTAGTGAGTTAGCTGTGTTACACATTAAAATACTTCCAGGACCGATCAACTTGTGATTCACAGATAAAAGTATATATTGCAGTAAAACCTGCTTGGTGAAGTGTCTTAGCTGATCATTTGATCACATGGCGACACTACTGCACAGTGCATTGTTTAAAACACAATACACATAACATACTGCAAGAGTCCAGAATTGGCCTTTATGTTGACAGCAAGCAGCCTCCATCCCGATCCTTGTTCGTTTAGTCGATTATACCAGCAAACGTGTTAATGGGCAGAGTCAATCCTTTGCTCATGTATTTGCTCAGTCCAGCATCACTGTCTCCTTCTGCCATGAACTTTGACTTTAAGGATTTTTGAACATAATATCCAGGGTCTTGACATGGAGCAACCTCAATGCTGTTAGAAAAAAATAGTACAATGCAAAGAAATCAGTATCGCTTTAAGACCTGAAAAAGGTTTTTTCATATTCTACAGTTCAAAAGTTTGAGGTCAGTAAGAGTTTTCTTTTTTTTTTTCATAAGCATTGCTTTTATTTAGCAAAGATGCATTAAATTAATCCAAAGTGACAGCAAAGACTTTTACATTGTTACATAAAATTAGGTAACACTTTCTATGAAGCCCATATTTATAATACATTAATAAGGGTATTCTTAAGGCATTATAATGAATGCATAATGAATTATAAAAACTGTATAATATTTTTAATAGAACAGTTTTAATGTATCATAATATTTACTTATTTGTGGTTATAGCTTTTAAGAGTATGATGATTTGTAACACACAGAGAACACATTACATCCGCTTAAGTTACAATGGATTATATTTCTCATAGCTTTAATGTATTATAAGCCTCATATCTTGCCATCTTTCTTATGCTACTTAAAGCAATCAAAGATCACTTATAAGTATAGTAATAATAATAATCTTTTTTTTTCTCAAACAGCCATAAGATCAGATATCAGATCAGATTAATGTGTAATATGACACATTTGCTTTGAACTATTTTTACTGTAATATCAGTTTGATTATTTTGATGGTACCCTTTAGACAGCTATTGATAAGTAACTCTGCAACTACATGTCAACTAGCAGTCATTGGATTATTAGTAGTATGTCTGCTAAATATATGCTAACACTTTATTTTGATGGTTCCCCAACAGACAAACTGACTGTAAGTAACTTTGCAAGTATGTCAACATTCTACCTACCCTAACCTTAACCTAAGCCTACCATTACGCTAATGAGAGTTAGTTGACATGTAGTTGCAAAGTTACTTATAGTCAATAGACTAAGGGGACCATCAAAGTGAAATGTAACCTAACATATAAACATTGCATATTTTTTCAGTTGAAATTATTAACTAGCTCCCATCAAAATTAATATTAGCCTCACAGGGAACACTCAAATAACACTCCTCACCTAACCACTTACAAGATGTAGTAAGATACTGTGCAGATCTTCAATAAACAATGTCAAGATATATAGTCCATTATAAATGTAAAAGTAGATTTAATATGGTGTTCAATGTGTTATAAATAATCATAATCTTAAAAGTTATAACCACAAATGTGTAAGCATTATAATGTATTATAATTGTTGTTATGATTATTTATAAGATGATATAACATATTATAAGGTTTTTTATAATGCATTATGCATTCATTATAATGCCTTAAGAATACCCTTATAATGTATTATAAATATGGGCTTCATAGAAAGTGTTACCAAAAATTCTGTTACAAATAAATGCAATTCTTTTGAACTGTGACAATAATAAAAACTTTTTCTTCAGTACCAAATCAACATATTATAATGATTTCTGAAGGTTCATGTGACCTTGAAGAATGGAGAAATGGCTGCTGACAATTTGGCTTTGCCATCACAGGAATAAATTACATTTTTTAATATATCAAAACAGCTTTTTTAAATAGTAATATTTTACAATACTACTGTTTTCACTGTATTTTTGATCAAATAAATGCAACCTCAGTGAGCACCCTAACCCTAGAGACTTCTTTCAAAAATACTAAAAAACCTTACAAACCTCACACCTTTAAATGGTAGATTAGGTAATGGGCCTCTTAATTAAAATGATAAGATGAGCATAAAAGGCACTGATTTCTTACCTCTCAACGTTCATAAATTTCCTTCGAAAGTCTTTGTCCAAACGCACTGTGAAAGTTGATTTGTCTGGCGTCTTCAATTTAAAATTGCATGTTCTGATCTTTGTCTCCTAAAAAAGAAACAAATCACAGCATAAATATCTGAACTTAATCAGATATAAGTTGCATTTACAAGTATGTCGTTTTTTATTTTGTACAATTTTGGTTTAGTCAGACCTACTGTGATACTCTTTGGCTTTGTGTCATTGAAAGTGACCATAAGACAGTTGAGATCTACAAAGTGGGAAGTCAAATAGTCACTTATTTAAAATTGTTCAGGTTGAAGCTGATGTTTATCTAAATTGATTAACAAAAACAAATGCCTTTTTATTCAAATCATGTAACTTTACCTTCAGTTTTGTTTTGTGGCATTGCTGAAATCTGGGCACCTGTGGTTCTGAGTGAGAACCCTCTCTCAACCTCCCTGTTGCTTAGCGACACCTAAAAGGAATGAGAAGGACCATATGAGGTCAACCAAGATTTGCTGGTCACTTAATTTTTAATCCTAGAAAAAATCCAGAATGTTTTTTGTGACTAAAGATTGTCACTGACTGAAAAAACGACCAATCAGCAACACTAGTCACATAGTATGTGACTAGGAACATGAAAAACACTCTGATAACAACAAAGACAGCATAAGTGGTACTCACTTTTAAGTAGCTAAACGAGATCAGTGCTCCACACAGCTCGGCAGGCATCTTCTTCTGTTTGCCAGTGTCTAAGGTAAGAATTTGGGCTGTAAATATTGGCTGAATGAACCGCTGGCCTAAATTTGTGGTGGCAATGACTGTACTTGTCCCGAATTTGGTTACTGAATACCTTTATGTGTAGCTTGGGCCGTTCTGAACTCTGGAAAATCCACTTCCAGGTCTGTGACAAAAACTTCTTCCACAGGTTCTTTGAACTTGTTGGAAAAGCAAATCTGCAAAAATAGAATAGAAAATAAAAACAACAATGGTATGTTATATTTCAGAAAGTATTCTGTAGATCATTCAACAGTTTAAATAATGACTGAACAGCTTGACCTTCTGAGCTTGAACTGTTGCCCAGTACTTTCTCTTCTTTTTATACTGCTTTCACATCCTTTATGTTTATTTTGTGCAGTTTATAATATATTTATTGAAAACTTCAGAATAAAAAAAAATGTTTCTTCTACATGCAAACTTACTTGGTGACTAAATTACACCAAAAAAACTGACTACGTAAAACAGTACAAAAGGGCATTCATTCTCACCTTAATGTAGTAAATGTTGAAGTACACCGGCTGCTGTCCCATACGCACATAGTATGAGATGATGTCAGCTAAGAAAAGGTCAGATTCTTGTGGTTTGCCAGTGCTGGACTGTAAGATTAAAAATAAAACTAAGCAAAACCATTTGCATTTTAAGTTAATTATAATTTAAAGTTAGACTGACATCATTCATTGGGAGTGATGTTTGATGACTCTTGAATGAGCAATTAAAAAAAAAACTGTACTTGCAGATAATATGCATTTAAGCAATAAAAGGCCATTTAATGTACTTAAAGAAAGTACACCTTCATGACTATGTTTCATAACACACTTAAGTACAATTTTACAAAGTGCACTTTTAAAAAGTCAAATCATTCATCATTACAAATGTCTAATTACAAATTTAAGTACATGGTGTAAAAGTTTCAGTAGAAATTACAGTTACACTTTATTTTATGTTGTCCCTGTTACAGTGTAATTATACATTTAAATACTCAGTAATATTAATTAACTACATGTACTTACTATATGGTTAGGGTTAGGATTGGGGTTTGGCTTAGGGCTACTTGCATGTAATTATGCATAATTTGTTGTTATTATAATAATACATACATGTAACGTGTGACAAGGACACATTAAAATAAAGTGTTAATAAAATTACATTAAATTATAACTGTAAGGCAGTACAATTTAGCCATATTCCCAGGACAATAGAATGAAATTATGAAATTACAAATAAAAATGTACTTAAATCCTACTTAAGTGGGTCCAGAAAGCATGCTAAAGTTCTAGCAAATTTAAACTATAATTTATAACCATAATATTTTTATTTAATTGCAATTGAGACAAAAACATTACTTCCTTTGCACTTAAGTATAGTATTTTAAAGTTTTTTTTTAATGTAATGTGTACTCTAAGTATTTTAAAATTGTGCTAAACTGTACTTCTTTTTCACAATCAGATATCTGCATGTATGTCATGAGCATGGTAATGTAAATTATATCTGGGATTAAACTCTGACATTTATTCGCAAACTTCTTAATATACAAAGCAATAAACAGCCTGTCGAATTTGGAAAAATGAATGTGTAAGCCAAAACGGCAAGAAGAGCATGTTTTTCACAATAAACAGTTGCTAGCTTTGCATTTACACAAGGAAATGATCGGAAAAAAATAACTGAAAGAGAAACTTTCAAACTTCCTCATTCCATTCTGACTGACATAATCTGATAAAAATACATGTTTGCTCATATTTCTTACCAAAGTATGGCTAATATGCTAAATATCTGCCCATCTTTTGACGTACCGTTTTTGCAAGATCAGGAATCATCTGTCCAAGACTACAGACATTGCAATCGTACCACGGATCCACCATTCCAAGATAAGAGCCCAGGGCACAGATGTTACTGCTTGCAGAGGGCACATTCTCCTAAAACAGATATTCCGTAAGATCATGCTAGTTCCGCTAAAATGGAAAACACTTTTTTTTATGAAAGTAATACAGTGCACCTTGCATAAGTATTCCTCTTAGTACACTTGCTGAAGCTGCCACTTAAAGGGAAGGAAAGGGTATTTACCTTGACAGGAGAGGCTGTAGACGACTGGCGAGCAACAGGGATGTAGTACATCTGTAGGTTGACTTTCATAGTAAGAAACCGTCTCCTGGCTTCCCGTTTCCTGTTAAGCAAAGCCACAATGTTGTTGTTGAAACTTAATTGAATCATAACAGAACCCTAAACACAAAGATGTGAAAGCATTTAAGGATCTGATGGTCTTAGAACAAGGAAACATACATGAAACTTCCTTATTACAGAGAAATAAGACTCTTAGAATCTTAGGAGAAAAAACCCTGCATCACTCTTATTAATATAAAAAAGTCATCTGGTATAACCAGCAAAATCATGTGGTGCAGAAAACATGCAAAAAAGTAGAAAAGCAGAAAATGATATAAAAAGGACCATTTCAGACCCCCATGACTATGTGCCAAATTCAATATGTCTCCTAAAAAATATCAGAATATTTGATGTTATTTTGATTTGGTAAGGTTAGTTCATGTTGTAAAATGTCATGAGATGCAACTCCCTAAAATGTAAAGACATTTATTATTAATAATTTACAATATTGGTATATACTTTGTTTAAAATAACGTATTCAGTGTGTAAGAAATATATGTTATGTTATTACTTTTTACTTGATGGTTACACCACATCATAGAAACTCTCATTTGTCTCTGAGTGAAGCAATAACAAATATCACAGATGACATAATGTCTCATACCTTAACCAGTAGTATGCCCTGGCTAGCCTTCCCACTGCCCGGTCATCTCCCATCACCACTATTTTAGCAGTGTAGTCCCGATCTTCCTTGGGCAAGGTGGTACTATTATTTCCTGCTCTCCTCTGCAGTGTGCCACCGCTGCCAGCTGTGCCTGTCTCCTCCAGTGTGTCCTGCATCAGAGCCATGCTGTCGCTGACTGACGGCTTTACCTTAATTCCTCCACGCCGTGAGAGTCGCCCACTGGTAATTTCAGGCTTTAAGGTTCTTCCTCCAGGAAATTCCATGTCAGAAGCCTCAGTTCCCTGCATGTCACGCTCTATACCACTGTCCGTCGACATGACAGAGTGCCGTGGCATGTCTGAGTTGAGGTCTGTGGGGAAGTCAGACATATAGAAGTCCTCTGAACTCATCAGGCTTTCACTGAATGATCCGGAACGGATGAATTTGGCCATTTCTCTCCCTGTGACAGACAGGATGAAAAGAAATGTTGTATTTTAGTGAACAGCCTCAACTCTCTAGGGTTTAGATGAGTTCACATATGATAAGATGATCTAACCTTTAGAGTATCATATGAGACCTCAAGTATGTCACAAACTATGCTCAGATTCACCAAGATACCAAAGTCTGGAATCATTCAAACAATGCATTCAGTGCATTCAATCACTCAAATCATCGTCAAAGGCTATTCACACTAACTTACACACACACACTAACAAAAAGAAAGAAATCAGTAGCTGGGACAAAGGTGTAGAGAGTTAAAGACACTCAATTTCAATTTCGAATCCACTTTTTTTCAGATTTTGGTAACACTTTATTTTAAGGTGTCCTTGTTACAAGTTACATGTACGTACTGTTGTAATAACAATCAGTTATGCATAATTACATTCAAGTAACCCTAAGCCAAGCCCTAGCCATATAGTAAGTACATGTAGATAATTAATATTACTCAGTACTTAAATGTATAATGACAATGTAACAAGGACACCTTAAAATAAAGTGTAACCCCGATTTCAAACTTATTCCCATCACATATCAGCTTGTTTATATTAAATTAAAAAAGAAGAAAATATTCAAAATGCGTTAATAAAACACTAACGGATATTTAATAGTGGGAATAAAGTGTTTAACAAGTGTTTACTAGGCCTATACTTGACACTGGAAGTGGTCCTTCTGGGACCTAAAAGGACTCCTTTACTGATCTGCAGGTTAGGGGTAGGTATAGGGTTGGCTTTTTAGGGATAGGGACAAGTAATGTCCCAATAAGGCAGCATTCATTTATGATTTTAATAATTATACACTGAATATGTTGTTATTATTGCATACTGTTTTATAATGTACTACATTACATGGAGGTGCAAACAGTATCTGGCACTTTCTGTAAATATAGAAGTCAACATTTGAAGTGGATCAAAACCTTTCATGAAAGTTGTCCTAAAACCAAGACAACACTGATGATCTTTTCTGATCCACTTCAAATGTTGACTACTGTATTATTCCTTATTAATTATAAATATCCTAACACTATTAGTACAAATAGCCCCTGACAAATATTTTAGTAACGGAATGCCACTTACAGAGCTCCTCCTCCTCCCACCACAGATGGAAACTCATCTCCGGATTGGGAAGCGGAACATCGCACAGGGAGCTGCTGGACAATAGACCTGAAACCCAAAACCATCACAATGACACCACAAACAAATCCTGCTTCCTGATCCGGCTACACAAGTTGGATATCAAAAGAGGAGGAAAAAATAAAAAATATCTAGGTCTTTTATTAGAGGGAAAAAAGTTATTTTGGTACAGATGGAGTTGGTCAAGAGTGTTTGTTTGTGTTTGTGAGAGAGTATAGATAAGAATATAAAAACAGTGCAGAATAGAACAGAATAGAATAGTTTTGTAGTGTACCTTTCTTGGTATCACGGATGATCTGTAAGTATAACTCTTGTAGTTTCTGTCTGATCTGACCCCGATCGCCTCTGTTATTGTCTGTGCTCTGGTCCACTGTTGCAAGCACTTCATTAAAGTACGACTCCACGTCCTGGTCCATGTCCTGACATATGCACAGACAGATAATCAGACACACAAACACCTACACAGAAAGCCACACAGCATGAAATCACACATGCAGATGCACACACAAACATACAGCCATAATTCAGACAGACACATATGGGATGTCCTGTGGATGTCCTGTCCTGTCGCTTTAAGTTTTCTGAAAATAAACTGCAGACAGCTGACGTGTAGACAGAGACAGAGAGATGCTGACCTGTAGTAAATGATCACCCTTTGTCTCCATCATTGTATAGTCTCACAACTAAAATTATAGGGAACTTAGACTTGCTATACACAAGTTAAATGTAGGTACAGGCCATTTCCCACTCATTTAGAATAATTAATCCTTTCTCTTCACAGAAACTTTTTAGCAGAGGGACAGTTTTGACTAGGTATGAGCAAAATGGCATGTTGCACTATGTCCCAGGGATCATTTCTGATTCACAGCTGGTTGTTGTGACAAGATGTAATATCTGAATATTTGCACTCTTGACCCACACTCATACAGAAGCCTGTGATAAATGATGCTGCCTAAACATCATTTCTGAGTGCATCTGTGGATGATTGGCATATGGAGTATATAAGATAAGTGTATAATTCATACCAGATCAATGAACAGACATGCAGATACATAACAGGACCTAAACTACCATTCAAAAGTTTGGGGTCGACATGAGTTTTTATTGTTTTATTGTCTCTTATGACAATAAGACAGCAATATTGTAAAAACAGCAATATTGAGAAATTTTATTACAGTTTTAAAAAGCTGTATTAAGATGTAATTTATTTCTGTGGTGACAAAGCAAAATGTTCACTCCTGTCTTCAGTGTCACATCCTTCAAAATAATTCCAATATTCTGATTTGGTGCTTAAGAAACATTTGTTATTATTATAAGAGTAGAAAGAAAAAAAAAGTAGTGTGGAAAATGTGATGCTTTTTTTCAAGATTCTTTGATGATTAGAAGGTTCCAAATGAATGGCGTTTATTTGAAATAAAAATTATTTGTAACAATGTAAAAGTCACTTTTCATCAATTCCTTTCTAAATAAAATTAATTTATTTAAAAAAAATCTTACTTATCCCAAACTTCTTCAATTGCACCTAAATTATATTATATTGTTTGTTTTGCTGTATATGTTCAACAAACAATGAAAAAAGTACAGAAAAAGTTCTTATATCATTTATGCACCATCATAATGTTTTAACTCTGTATGCATTACTTAGATGCTTAGATATTCATCATTCAGTTTCAGGATCTAAGATTTGCTGGTGACCTTCTTGGCTATGCCAGTCCAAAACTAGCTTTTCTAGATAACATCACTGACCTGCAAAGCATCACTGAGAGAGGGCCCGTGACAATCCTCTCCCAGTGCCGCCTGAAGACTGTGCTGCACTACACAGCGCATCAAGCTCAACGGGTTCGAGAACATTCCTTGAGCCTCAATGTCAGCCTTCAGAACAGTGCTGAGAGACTCGGAAAATACTGCAGGATCCGCAAACACAAACACCCTGAATATGGCACACACAGAACACAAACATATTTATTCACACAGAGAGAGTGAAAAAAAACAAAAAAAAAAACATTGATCTGATTCACTTCTAACTGGTCTGGCATGAGGCTTATTTGATAAAGCTTCCCGCTGACTTCAGCAGCCACATCAACCTCAAAAAGTAGACTGGAAGCAATTTAATATCAGTTCAAAACAATCAACAACCATATGACAACAGGCTTTGAAATATTTGGATGTACAACATAATAAAACTGTTGACTTCACAAATAATTACTGTGCTGGTTTTCCCCATCTACTCCTATGATATGTGGTGCTGCATTAGAAAAAGGCACACCTAGACCAACAAAACAAATAATTTGTTTCTGTTTTTTTCTCATAACAAGCCCTGGCAACAACCTTATAGTCTTAACTATGATTAAGCTTTAGATAATTAGAAACCCTCATTCTAAAGTGTTCCAAAGCTGAAAAACCTTGTAGTACAGGTTTCAACAATTAGTAAGCATAGAAACTCCACTAAGAGATATACTGTCAAATGAAAAAAATAATATAAACAACACTTTAAAAAGAAAGATGAGGGCCCCAATTGCTCCAAAAAGACAAATGCACTAGACCTTTTCTATAAATAACTATGTTCATATACAGTAATCACAGGTGTATTGCAGGTGTATTGCATCAATATTACTACAGACATGCACCAGACATGCATGTGGACATGCACCACATGTCTGACAACCAGAAAGTGGCTAAATAATGTTTGGGTAACACAATACTTTAACCAGCCTGTCCTCCAATAAAAAACGACCCTGCAGGTCGTTTGTGCAAGCGCCTTATTGCGACCTATACTTACGTTTTAAAGTTAAGCGCCCTCTAGCGCACGTAAAAATAATGACAGTGTCGTGTTGCGTCTGTCGTCATGAAATGACGTATGACTACAATTACGGTGATTACCAATCAAAATGCGTGTTTATTTAAATACAATGCGTGGACTTTTTACACCGATCTCACGGTAATTCGTACATATTTTACTAGGTGGCTAATTTGTACGCATGACCACACCTAACCCCACGGTCTTACAGAAATCATGTAAAGTCATGAATTTTAATGCACATTTTATGAGCGCATGCATTCTCTGGGATCGAACCCATGACCGCATGATTACAAACCGTCGTATAGCGCAACGCTCTACCAACTAAGCTACACGAAACGTAGTATATGTTCTGATGGGTCACAATAAGGTATCACAAATTCACAATGAGCAATTTATTATTCTGTAAATAAAATAAATTTATATAAATAAATTTATAAATATACTATTGTTCATTGTTAATATAATTCATTTATAATGCAATAATTTACTAAACCGGAAATGTATTACTATATACAGATAGAAATTAACATTGCCCAAGATTATATTGTAAAAGTTTAAAAGTTAAAATTAATATTTTATTTTAGCTATTGCATTAATATTGAAGTAACCATGAAATCAAAATCGACAATTCATATTTGTTTATATAACGTTGCTGTGTTTATCATAAATGATTTATCTTTTTACATCATTTAAAATAAATAATAAATAAATAATAAAAAATGATCCAGCAATCTGTCACGCACATGAAATAATAACAAACAGTCCCACTTTATATTAGGTGGCCTTAACTACTATGTACTTACATTTAAATTAATCATTTGATACAATGCACTTATTGTGTACATACATGTTTTTACATTGTACTTATATTTTTAAAAATACCTATATGTAGTTACCTCTGTAATTAATTTCTGTAATTACATTTATAATTACACTGTTGACCTATCCCTCACACCTTAACCCACCCTTAAACCTACCCATAACATCAAACCTGTCCCTAACCTTACCCGTACCCCA
>JAFVLL020026414.1:0-17238 GCA_021397915.2 Tor tambroides
TGAGAGAGAGTGAGTGAGTGAGTGTGTGTGTGTGTGTGTGTGTGAGAGAGAGAGAGTGAGAGTGTGTGTGTGTGTGTGTTGTTAATTAGCACAACTTTGAAACAATAATTGATCATCTACAAACGCTCTCAGCCGAGAAGGTCTGATCGCAACAACAAAAACAAGAACAACAAAGAAATCATAAGCGAACGTATTAGCTTACCATATTCCACTGCTTATGTTTTAATTATAATAAATCTGTTGCCACAATACCAAAATGTCAGTAGTCAGTATTAATGCAGTAAAGTTTCATGCTTCTCTGAACCAATTTCAGTAGAAAAAACCCCAGAAAAGAATGTTTGAGCCATTTAACCAGTTTATTTAACTGTTTAGAAAACTTAAATAAGTTTATTAATAATGGTAATAAGTACATTTTAAGTAAATTATACTTTAAAACTACATAGACTTTACATATTTATACATAAACGCTGTTTGATGGACATAGATGATGGAACCCACTGACTTCCATAACATGGGAAAAATACTATGGAAGTCAATGGCTACCGTCAACTGTCTGGTTATTAACATTCTTCAAAATATCTTCTTCTTGTGTTCAACAGCTGAATGAAACTCACACAGGTTTGGAACAACATGAGGGTGGGTAGACGATGACAGAATGATCATTTTTAGGTGAACTGTCCCTTTAAATGCCTGTGATTGGATATTATATTCACATGCTAAACAGACACAGATCCTCACATTTCTGACTTGGTACCAAAGTGCTAATACTTCTGACAACACTAAATTAAACACAACAAAGTCTGTACAATATAAACAGAATCCTATAATATTAATGATAAAAAGGATAGCTCAAGCTCTAAAATCTGATTGGATGAGCCGCTCTAAAGCTGGTGAATACTGAATTCTAGATAACAGCACTTCTAATATTCGCTCAAACTCAAAAGTAGGAAGCATCGCCTCCGAGACATTTGTACAAACATGAATGTGAAGGGTTTAAGTATTGCAAAAAGTACTCTTAAAAAGGAACCGAATGCATCTGAAATGTGAATTATATAGATTAAATCTGACTAAATATTTCAATCGATTCTCTGTCCTGAGAATCACCTGCAATACTGAAGCAATGCCTGAACGCTGCTATGCTTTTAAAATCAAGATATTGGCATTCCAAGCATTAGGAAAGCATTTACATAATTATCATCCACTTGTCAAGTAATTAAGACATTAGTTGGCCTTTTCAAAGCACTAGCGGTATTCTTGTGTTTCAGGCTCAGCGGTCGATGAACGGGATTCTGTATGAGCGAGCAGAAACTCTGCGACGGATGGAGCATAATGATGACGGTCCCACACGGATAACCAATCTATGATGCCTGAGATCACTAAATATGACAAACCTACTGCTCAGAGCAGAGGAACTGGAATTATTATACAAACAAGCACTTTAAAGTTTAGATAAAAAACTATTTAGTTTTCACCATTGTCATATTTTAAATACGTATAACTTGCTTAGCTGGGAAAACATTATTAAGTTTAGTTCATAAGATTATGCATGGTTTAGCTCCTCGTCTAGCTGATTTTATTAAATCTAAATCTATTGAAAACAGAGTAACCAGAGGTGCAGCTAAAGCTGATTGCATTATTCCACATAGAAAAACTTTGTTTGGTCAAGCTGTGTTTTTCATTCAGAGCATCACATCAGTGGAATTCAATACCACAATCAATTAGAGAATGTATATCATTTAACTCATTTAAGCATAATTTTAAGAAATGGCTTTTTCATAATCAACAATGTGAACATTAAAGGGGTCATATGATGCGATTTCACGTTTTCCTTTCTCTTTGGAGTGTTACAGGCTGTTTGTGCATAGATAAGATCCCTGAAGTTGCAAAGACTAAAGTCTCAAAGCCAAAGAGATATTCTTTATCAAAGACTCTAAAACGGCTCGTTCAAACACACCCCACATCTCTACGTCACGATGTGGGGAGATTTTCATAACACCGCCCAAACGCACACGCAGTGAAAGAGGGGGAACTATTACTCTGGCTGTAGTATTGTTGCTGCCGCCGGCGCCATGTCCTGGAGACGCTGTGTTTCGTTGTGAAAGAGAAACTACTTTGTTTGGGCTTCCAAAAGAGGACACAACTAGAAATCAGTGGTTAAGTTGTATTTACAACACTGTTCCAGAACAGTTCAACCCAAATACTGGAGTGTGTGCAGCGCAATTTACGGAGGACTATTTCCTGAACCTGGGAGTAGCCTGCCAGCTGTGCTCAAAGCCTGTTTCTATAAAGTGGGGCAATTCCAACTCTGCAAGGACAGTCTGGTGCTTCTGACTCACAGCCTGTAAGTACGTTTTCATATATAAAGTATTTGCTACTGATGATTCAAATGTGAGTTTTGAGCAGTGTAGATTAGTGCTTGTTGTTTGTGTTTCTCCGATCACAAATGCAGACATGCTAATGTTTATGCAGCGCGATGCGGCGCGACGTGTAAAAAGACAGTATAAGTCATTATAATCAGTAATTATGTTCCCACTGAATGCAACAAATGCCTCGTTTGTAATGGGTTTGATTGTTTTCGTGTCGTCGCGCCGTGAAACGCCATCACAATACAGTGAGGGGCGTAACATTTCCGTCTCACGCTTGAGGTATTCGGCCAATCACAATGCACTGGATAGCTGGCCAATCAGAGCACGCCTCGCTTCTCAGAACGATGAGCTTTGTAAAAATCGACGCGTTTCAGAAAGGTGGGGCTTAGAGGAGCAACAATAATGTACAGTATGTGGAAAATAATGTGTTTTTTGAACTTTAAACCACATAAACACATTGCATTACACCAAATACACAAAATAATGTTCTTTTTAGCAACATCATATGACCCCTTTAATGTTGTTTATCTATCTTGATAAGCTGCTTTTTAGGTTAACTTTTTATTATTATTATTCATTTATTTCTTTATTTTTTATTAACTTTTTTATAATCTGTTGTTTAATTGTATTTTAGAGAGTAATTTTTGGTTGTACTCCGTTGTTATTGTTTTTCTTTTTTTGTATTTCTTTAGTTTCATCTGGCGACGGGACTACCCATGAAAACTAGCCTTGGGGCTAATTTGGGTACATTTACATTCATGAATGTTGATTAATGTACACTGTCCCTTTTTGTGAAATAAATAAATACAAAAAACAGTTTTTAGTGTTTCTAACAGAGCATGGATCTATAAACTCCTTTAATGGTTTAAGAAGGGTCAGTTCACCCAAAAATAAAAATGTGCTGTTAATGGACTCACCCTCTTTCTGGATTCAAGATGTAGGTGACTTTTTTCTTCAGCAGAACAGTAAAGAAGATTTTTAGCTGAAACCGTGCTCCTTGGGGATTCATAAAATGTAAGTCAGCGTTGGGAGTCAGAAAAGCAACACCAAATGAATCTCCGTGGTTCCTGATGATATATTGAATATGATATATTCTTACGAAGCGAAACGATCGGTCTGTGCAAGAAACTGAACATTATTTACAGTACTGTTACTGTAATCCAGAGTCTCAGGTGAACGGTCCAGAGTGATGTCTGGCTCATGAACGAATCATTCTAGATGAATCATTTCACCAAATCGGACTGAAGCGTCTGAGTCAGTTTGCGGCTCGAGCAGAACAGATCTACAAGTTACTCAATCAAAACTAAAGACTCAAAACTCAAGATTAGTTTATTTACTTCATATGCTTTAGACTGTAAAACATCCACGTTTTAGATTATAATCGGGTGCTTTAATAATATAGTTGTGTATGTTATGTCATTGTGTGATTACATAAACTAGTGAGTCGGTTTGAAACGAACCGTCTGAAAGAACCAGTTCATGGAAAAGAATCAGATTCCCACATTTGCCTGAAGCTCTGGATAACAGTAACAATACTGTAAATAATGTTCAGTTTCTTGCACAGACCAATCGTTTCGCTTCGTAAGACCTCAGTATATCACCAGGAGCCATGCATATTAATTTTGTGTTGCCTAATATGTTTTTTGACTCTGAAAGTGCTGGAGGCCAATGACTTACATTTTATGAATCACCAAGGAGCACGGTTTCAGCTAAAAATCTTCTTTACTGTTCCACCGAAGAAAAAAATCATCTACATCTTTGATGGCCTGAGGGTGAGTAAATTAACAGCAAATTTTCGGGTGAAGTATCCCTTTAATTTTTAGGGTCATACATTTAACTGCATGTTAGAATGATTTCTGAAGGATCATGTGACACTGAAGACTGGAGTAATGATGCTGAAAATACAGCTTTGATCACAGAAATCAATTACAGTTTAACAGATATTCACATAGAAAACAGCTGTTTTAAACTGTAATAATATTTCACATTTTTACTGTATTTTTGATTAAATAAATGCAGCCTTGGTGAGCAGAAGAGACTTCTTTAAAAAGCGATATGTAGCATATACTGTACGTTAAACACACAGCTACTTTCAAACGGCCATCAGTGGGAGCAGATGGTAAGTTATGACATTTACCAGCAGGTGTAATGAAGTCATTTTAACCGGCCAAACCTTGACATACACACCTATGTTTTCCCATATTATCATATGCAGTATCTCTTCCTTCAACAACCTTGTAATTCAGTAATCGGGACAAGCAGCATTTGATAAGAGAGCTGGCCAGCACAAACAACACTCTCAGCGACTGCATCTTTTAATTAGACAGCGCAGAACCTGCGGTATTTACCAGGACTGATGAGTCAGTTGCTTGTTGTCTATATTTGACAGGCAGCCCATGAAGGCTTGAAACGTTGACCAGCTCCGCAAGAACGAGAATGACAGCGACTGCAGCCTGTAGTATGCACTACTAACTGAAGATAACATGTGCACTGCATGACATCACTGTTTGAAGCATGCATTCTGCGCTTGCATCAGATCACTCACCTGAGAGCGTAAGGTGTGGCAGGTGTGAAGCGCGGAGGATGCGTAAACGCTCAAATAAACTCAACACGCATCCAAGCATGTGTGCACGCATTCAGATTTCCACTCGACCGTCCAAAATTTTCATTGACCATACCACAAAATGTATCACTAAGCACTGCAAAACATTAAAAACGGTCATTAAGACTCTAGGGGGCAAATGAATGACTTCCACTGGAGGTCAAAGGTCACCATTACTGTTGTTGACCTCTGCGTATTTTCATCCTGCGTGGTTTGATTCGCATGTGGAAGCCACCATCCGGAGCAATGATAACGAATGTCTAACAAACCATTCTCAATTCCACCCCCAAAAAATATGGAAACCAATATAACATATAGGGGCACTATAATGACTCTATAATTCTTAAAATATCAAGAATAACCAAAAGCTGTATAAAAGTTCTGCGGATGTGGATTCTCAGGCAGCTCAGAGATGTTTATGGATGTTAACAGCAGTCAAACCCAGACTCAGACCGACGGATTGTGTTTCTGGATGTCGGTAACAGTGTCATTCCTGCTCATAACCGTTGTGGAGCACATAAAACAACTCGTTTTACCGGTTTGACGCAGACCTTTCTGCTAAAGCCCTCACAAAGTATGCCAGAATGTGTAAACCCTGTTATTGTCAAATATTTTCACACTGTGATGACACTACCTCTAAATGTTTAAATATAAATATGAAAAAAAAAAAAAAAAATTAACACTTTTTTTATATTTATATTTTTTTATTTTTTACTTGTACTAAATGTGACCCTGGAGCACAAAAGCAGTGTTAAGTCGCTGGGGTATATTTGTAGCAATAGCCAAAAATACACTGTATGGGTCAAAATTATCCATTTTTCTTTCATGCCAAAAATCATTAGGATATTAAGATCATGTTCCATGAAGATATTTAGTGAACTTCCTACCGTAAATATATCACAACTTAATTTTTGATTAAGTTTTGATCAAATGAATCAATTCATCTAATGAATTCAAAAACCCTGTTTTTCTTTTTTTTGTGTGAACAATTATTTTTATTGAAAAAAATACAAAAATAAATAAAAACAAAAATAAAAATCCCCTTCCACCCACCAGGCAGACCCACACCATACATACATTCAAAATAAATTATACATCAAAAAGAAGAAACAAAAGATTTAATGTCAAAAGTGGCGCTAAAAACCCTGTTTTTCTTAAAAACTGAAACACACACTGATTTCTGGTGTGGTATTCTGCATGTTATTATTGCACATTTCCCATATTTGATGACTTGGCTGTGTGCATTCATGACATTTGTGTTTTTGATTCATTAGATCAATGCAAAATATCTTCCTTGCATTGCTGAGAACTTCATTTGAACAACTTTAAAGGTGATTTTCTCAATATTTAGATTTTTTTGCACCCTCAGATTCCAGATTTTCAAATAGTTGTATCTCAGCCAAATATTGTCCTATCCTAACAAACCATACATCAATGGAAAGATTATTTATTGAAATTTGACCCTTATGACTGATTTCATGGTCCAGGGTTGCAAATTAGTAAAACTGTTTTTACTAATAAAACAAAACATTTAAATACAAAAAAAGGGTTTTACTAAAACACTACTTAAAATGAACAAATTGTTTTTTAAAATAAATATAAAAAATATAAAATATAAATATAAAATAAATACAAATCTGATTTATGAAAAATAAATATTAATACAAATAATTCAAAACAAGTTATTTAAATTTTTACTATGTTTTAAGATTTTATATAAATAGCATATAACACAAATGCAAATAGATGGAGTGATGCTCCTGTGTCCGTTCAGCGCCGCGTGTTTGTTTGTTTGTTTGTTTGTTTGTATTTAATGCCATTCCAGCTTCTGTGGCTATTTTCATGGCGAGAAATATTATGGCTGAATTATATCATGTTTTTATAATTTATTTTTGCTAAAAACTCCAAAACTGTATTTGGCTTAACTCTGTTAAAAATCTCTTCAAAAGAGTTAACAGAATAAAAAATAAAAACAAATGTTCTCAATGAGTTAAAACCAACACAATCTAATAAAACATGATTGATGGATAAAGGGACTGTCAGAGAGAACATGCTGGAGGATCTTCCCCTAGAATTAAAACCTGTGTGTCATCCTGGAATTACCAATTCTACAGCAATCTGTAATAATGTTAATTTCAGCATTTGCTAATGCATTATTAAATTCTCAAGCTGTGTTTGTTAACATTAGTTAATGCACTAACAATGAACGACTGTGTTTTATTAACCTTAACAAAGATGAATAAATAGTGTAATAAATGTGTGAATCGTTGTTTGTTCATGTTACTAATGTTAACAAATGACACATTGTAAAGTGTTACCCAATCTGGTCCCATCGGTCAGAAAATTCTTGTTCCGACACAGTTACCTGTGGAGGTGAGCGCTCTTACCTTCTCCTGCGTGCCGTTCTCGGGATCAGCGGGCGGGGAGCAGGGGGATTTGACCGCGGTCCCTCCGCTGCGCTCCGCCGTCTCCACCTTGATCAGCCGGTGCTTCGGAGACACGTACTTGACCTCCGGCGCGCCTGCGGAGCTCGGTCCGGTGGAGAAGGGCACGGTTCCGCCCGGCGTGTACGGATCCTCGAAATCCAGCTCCTTCTGGAGTTTGTAGGCGGTGAGGATGTCTGGCTGCGCGGACAGTAACCCGGTGCCCGGCGGCGTCTGGAGGCTGGAGACGGCGGTGTGGAAGTGTCGGTAGTCCGGTTTCGGAGGCGCCGGTGGCGGGGCTTTGGTGGTTTTGAAACCCAGGTGCTCCTTGAACCATCTGGCCATGCTGCCAGCGCATTGCTCACAACTAAGACACGAGATAAAACCGAGCGCTGCTGTGGCTCCCGTTCACCGACTCTATCACTTTCTGTTTGGAGAAACTCTGCGCTCTCTCCGTGCGCGCGCGCGCTGTCTCTGTGTGTGTGTGTGTGTGTGTGTGTGTGACAGCTGAGCGGCTGCTGGGATATATTGGGAATTTTTACCTGAGATACTCACTGCCACCTATCGGTGCACTTTGACACTGGAAACACATAGAAGAGCTAACTCTGCAGTCTTCCTATTGGCCTTTCTGTAAAATATTGCTGTATTCATTTTTTTTTTTTTTTTTTTTTTTAAGAAGAAGAAATAATTTAGTTTTATACATAAATACAACTATACTACAATAAACACTTCAAATAAATAACTGCAATCATATTATTGATGCTGCTATCTATAAAAAAATCCCAATGGGAAAATACATTACTGCAATTCCACTGAGGTACAGCGTTGCCATGTGGAAACATATTATCTCAATTTTCTCAATTTACAGTAAAGTTAAATTGTGAATTAAAAAAAAATTAACTTAAAGATGCTGCACAAAATATAAAAATAAATAAAAATCCCACTTGAGAAGAGATGTTTAGAAATTAGGTTATCAGAGCAATTTCTGGAGCACTTCAACAGGTGTCTTCTGTGTGAGGATCACAGTGCATGGGGAAAAAGAGCTTTGGATGGACATTTCGTAAAATTTGTGTTTTTGATTCATTAGATTTGTTTACAAGAATTTGCCTGTAACGAGCAGTTAGAACTGTTTTGGGTTAAATCAGCAAAAGTGGGACATAAACTAAAATGGGACATAATCTAAAATGGGACAAATAAGCTTTTGGTGTAGTGCTCCTTTAAAAAAAGAAATGCTGATAATAATGGGTTGAAATGTTGTAATAGCAGTACTTCATTTGAATATCAACATTTGATGAGTCAAATGTAAATCACATGGGTGTGGATACCACTCAAGTGCTGGAGGGTCTGAGAAAGTACATGGTAAGTGCCCATGCATAGTTTAACTCTAATCGAATTGTTAAGGTTTAAATTCTAATACAAATAGTATTTCAATCAACAATAGATATTTGTATAACGTGTTCATGTGATCATTCAATTTTATGCAATGATGTGCAAGTTTCTTCTTTCTGTTTTTAAAAAAATATCAAGTTTTGTTACTGTCCCAATTTACCTGAACATGCTAGATAAATTGGGACAGTGGCATTCAGCTAAAGTGGGACATCCTATAAATTAAAATAATAGCATTGCTTAATGTGAGACATTGTTTTGTTTTACAGAAAATGTCACAAACTGCAGGCAGAAGACAGCTAAAGAAAAAAATAAGAATATAAATTTTTGAAAATTAAGTTTTTGTGCATAAAAAGTGCTTGTAAACATGCCTGCCCTCACCCATGTTTACACACATATTACTTAAATATGAAAGCATGTTACACACACACACACACACACACACCCTTACTTAAGCACACAGTTGGATACAAATAAGTACTGCACACACATACAGGAGCAGGCACATCATGGATGAAATTGAGCCTTTTTTACTACATAAAGTGCTTTGTACTTCTGTTGAAGTGATTCAATTGTTTGTTTTTGTCTTGTTTCTGTTAGAGAGTGTTTTAATTGTTTAAACTTGTACTTCCACTGCTGCTTTAATAATTCTTTAAATGTATGCTTCTGTTGAAGTGTTTTAATTAAATAAATGTTAAACATTTATGGGTTCATAACACAATCGACTAGTATTTATTATACTTATAATCTATTTTTATAAAGTTATTCTTTAAATTATATAGATTTTCTTTTGAAAGATTATTTGCACAATGTCCTGCTGTAAGAAATTGTATTTTGTAAGCACAAACTAATTTGTGTCCCACTTTACCAGATGGAGTGTCCCAATTTACCTGAAAAAAAGGGTACTTAATGTTTTTTAATTTTTTTTATGTTTAAAACAACAACAACCCATATTCCTTCAAAAACATTGCAGGAGATTCAAGAGAGTTTGAGAATTTGTTTAAAGCATAAATAGTATTGGTAGAATAGATTTGTATTTAATACAATTTACCAAAAAGTGTCTCAATTTTGCTGACTTCACCCTATTTTTCACCTAAAGTTCTTTGCACTGCAGCAACCTGTGTTCAACAATTCATTCTGTATGTTGCATTATAGGTTCTTAAAACATTCACCTACGATCGATCAAAACCTGTGCTAACTGAAAGAAAACAAGCTGATAAAGAGACTAAATCCAAGATTAAAAGATAATATAGCATTATGAGAGATTTACACACAAGATTCTTTCCACTGGAAACGCCTCAAGTGTAACAATGTGGGGTAAAAAAAAAAAAAAAAAAAAAAAAAGGCAAAAAGGTACAAAAATTATCCAAAGTTTTGGGAAGTTTTGATACACTGTGTGAGCAAAGTCAGTAAGTTTACTCCAATGCAATAACATCAACTAGCATTTTCTGGAAGAAGAAAGTCCTCTCTGGGTCAAAACGACCAGAACACAACATGAGAGTTAAAAACAGCCGGAATCTGGGTCACAGGCATTTGCAATGAACGAGTCACAAAAGATTAAAATATTCTAATGTGGCCTTACAAGATAAAAGCCTGAAGATGAATCTTTGAGAGTGTTGGTGAATAAAACATTCCAGAGTTGATTCTTCAGGTCAGCAGACACTTAAAACACCTGTAAGAGTTTCTCATTGTGTGCCATCAGTCGGTCAAACGTGCAAATGAACACCTGGACTGCATCTGAAACATCCTTTTGCATGACAAAAACCCAGTGCATTTACAAAAACAAACCCAATCCAGATCTGTGTGCATCAGTCTGTCAATAACTCATTTCAAATACATTCAAAGTCCATGCTTCAGAAATGTGCAAAGCAATGTCATTCAAGCAGAGAAATGAAAACATTCATAAATCCTGTTGCATTTTCCAAACAAACCCTGGCATGCGGTAAACGCTCTTTGTTGTATGTGTGTGTTTCTTACTGAAGAACTAAGACACAGACATACATTAGATACAGGAGCCAGGGACACACTGTTGTGGTGTTTTATGAAGTAATATTTCTCTTTAACACCAGTGTCCTTCAGGACAAAAGCATAGCATGCAGCGAAGCAGTTCAACCCTCCAGAGAGAGTCCCATTTAATTTGCCCAGTTTGATTCGCCGTCACAGTAAATACTCCACAAATGAAAGACTCTGGACTCCAATTCAGTCATTTATTTGCAGTAGTTTTAGACTAAAGGTGGTTTGAAGAAAATACAATTGCATGGATTTTGTAATCAAATGAATTTTCATTTATTGACCATCTCTGTATCAAATGCAGACTTACATTTAAACACATCAGTTCATTCACTGGCTTACAGTATAGTAAATCACACTTTAGCTTGATAGAATGCATTTTATACAACAAAATTATAGGATTAAAAAGCATAATTAAAACCTGATACAAATCAGTTTAAGTGCCTAAAAACTCGTCAAGTGCATCAAAACTAAAACCGATCTTTGCACTAAAGATCACTGGAGAATCCATCGACGTCAATCTTGCAGATGCTTGAAGAAACCTTCACATACCTGCTCTTGATCTCCTGCAACTGAGGAGAAAACACTTATGCATTTAGCAGATGCTTCCAAAGAATAACAAAAGCAATGCATCACAGAGCCACGAGAAGAGAAATGCAAACAATGTCTTTTATACCAGAATTTAAGATCGGTCTCACCTTGCATTGCTCAGTAACCTTCTCCAGCGTCCGTACGACGGCCTGCATCACCGGAGCTAAAGTCTCCTCGCTGTAGCCGGTGTAATGCTGCAGACTCGCGCTCTGCCAAACAGTCATTATCAAGATGAAACTTTCACAAGCTTACGCTGCCAGTGGATTACTTTAAATATTTCACACGCTTTCCTAAACGCTGCTTTAATACTCAAACAGACGTGCGCTTTGTAGAGCGTTTTACACATGCTGAAATCCACACACAGAGCATCAGGTTAATGACAAATAAACAGCTGAAGGAGTGAGAAGCGAAGGCCTCACCCACAGGCCGGAGCCAAGAATCCTCCGAGACGCTGCAAACGCAGCCGCTGCAGTGAGGGACGGAGGAACGTGGACCAGATCATAGTCCAGAACAGCCACCTCCATCAGGAACGACGCCAGCTCACGCTCGCTCGGACCGGCCTGCAGTCGACAGCAGGAGGATAATTGCCACAGTGAGCAGAGCAAGAGTAAAGGTTTTGATCCAATCAATTTTTATTGAAGAAAAAAATAAAAATAAATAATTCAAATAAATACTGTTTTCCTGGAAATCTGAAATTTTAGCCAAGATTTAAAAAGGAAAAAAAAAAAAAAAAGTGACATGATCGAAAAATGTCTTATCTTTTTTTAATTGCCGACTTTTTTCTTTTAAGAGGGAGCGAGCAAAAGACGTGCAATTTTCCATCCTCATGCTGCCACAGAGAAGGACGGGAAACTGTTTACTTGTGCAACTCAAACATGATCATTCTGATATTAATCAATCTACATCCAGGAAAAAACAAATAATAAAAATCAATCAATCAATAAAACATTCACTACAGTTCACAAGTTTAGAGTCAGTAAGATTTTAGAAAAAACACTTTTATTCAGCAAGGATGCATTAAATTGATCAAATGTGCCAGTACAACATTTATAATGCTATAAAAGATCAAATAAAAGCTGCTCTTTTGAACTTTCTATTAATCTCTGAAGCCTGAAAAATAAAATGCATCACTGCTTCCACAAAAAAAATATTGGGCAGTTCATTGAAACTGTCTGAAAGAACATAATCAGATTTCTCCGTTTGCCTGAGGATTACAGGTAATAATGTTGTAAATAATGTTCAGTTTCTTGCACAGACCGATTGTTTTGTTTCATAAGACCTATACATATATACATATATATATATATATATATATATATATAACCAGGAGCCATAGGTGTTAATTTTGTGTTGCCTGATATGCCTTTTTTTTGGGACTCTTAAAGTACCACCAAGGACCACAGTTTGAGCTAAAAATCTTTTTTACGGTTCTACTGAAGAAAAAAAAAAAAAAAAGAAAGTCATCTACATCTCTGATGGCCTAAGGGTGAGGAATTAACAGCAAATTTTCATTTTTGAGTGAAATATTGCTTTAATTTTAGGGTCATACCAAAATCAGCATATTAGAATGATTTCTGAAGATCATGCGACACTGAAGACTGGAGTAATGATGCTGAAAATACAGCTGCAGATCACAGAAATAAATTACAGTTTAACAGATATTCACAAAGAAAACAGCTGTTTTAAACTGTAATATTTTTTCACAATATTGCTGTAATTTTGAGAAAATAAATTTGAGACTGAAAGCAGAAGAGACATTTCAAAAACATCTTACTAACCCCAAAGGTTTGAGCAGTAGTGTATAAATTACCTGTCCAACCTTACAGGCCCTCTGTAGGAAGACAGTAGGAATGGGTCGGCCGAGGCTGTAGTTTAAGCGCTTTAGGATGATTCTCTCCATTCTGAGAACATCTCCACAGCTGTACGCACCGTCCGACACGAACACAAAGTCTCCCACTGTGGGCGGGTACATCTCCTCATACTTTGACGCCAACAGCATTGCAGTCACACAGACCAGCTGCAAATACTTCTTGGGCACCGGGTTATTCTTTAAAAACAGTTCAAAACATTCAGACACGACTGAATGCATTAGAGTGCAAGCAAATCTACAAATATCAAACCTCAATAGTGAACCGACAGATTGAGCAGCGGTCATTCAGGGCTCTGAAGAGCAATAGGAGAAGTCATCATGACCATTACTGCCACAAACCTGAAGGAAGCTGTCGATGATGCTGACGGTCATGAAGAGGGTCTCCTGCTGCAGTCTGAACTCTCTCTGGACCTGCATGAGCCAGTCGATGGTGACCGCTCGCATGTCGCCGCTCACCTCCTGACCCTCCAGATAACGCGGCCTGACGGCCATCGCAACCTGCAGAAACATGCATTCAAGCAAGACTAGTAAACAAACATCAACCTTTATACACGGTGATGCATAAATCACAGGAACCTTAATTAGTCAAGATGACAAACATCAGCATGATGCACGAGCCGCACATTTCATCCAGCAGTGCATTAAACCCTAGCCATTACATTCTCTGAAAGCTAAAGATGTCAATGCTTTAAAGGAATAGTTCGGCCAAAAATAAATTTGCTGAAAACTTAATTCTTCATCAGATTTGGAGAAATGTGTCATTCTGTCACTGTCTCACCAATGGATGCTCTGCAGTGAATGGGTGCCGTCAGAATGAATCCATTAACATCTTGAAAAGACAAAAGAAACAAATTCATCTTCAAGACATTTTTAACTTTAATCTGCTGCTGTTGCTGACCATATCTCACAATTCTGATAAGAAAAATCAACTCGTCATTCTCTCTTTTGAGTTTACATCCCACACTTCTGGCTTTTTTCCCCCCTCAGAATGGACAAACTCACTATTGTTGAGTTAAATCGAATTATAAAGTCCAAAATACGAGATATAAAGTTGCATTTGCGAGGAAAAAAAAAAGTCTCAAAAAAGAACTGTGAGACAAAATAGGTAACATTAAATGTAAAATGTTATAGGTTTAAATAGTATTTCATGCTGTAACTGTAGGGCAAATATAATATTTTCCCTATGAACTGCATATGTGAATATTATGTAGACCAATTGTTTAAGTCAAATTTATGCTTTAAAAGTAATCATAGCAGGTTTCATTCATCAGTCTGTCACTTTAAACGTCTGCGTTTAGCTTCAAATGGCGTTTTTGACGACAGTATTCTATAAAAATGATATTCATTCCGATTCTGACATCTAAAGGCACAGCAATGCACATTTATCTCTTATTCTGTGGATTTTTCCCATTTCACTCCGCTTGTTACCGTGTGTTTCTGCCACCACAATGCACACGCAGCTGGGAGAGACGTAACTGTGACGTCTACACGAAACTGATCTATTATGGATTACGGACTGGTATTTTAGTTAAAAATGTCTTAATGCTGGATTTGTTTCAGCTTTTGTCTTCTCCAGATATTAACTGATGGACTGGAGTGGTGTGGATTATTGTGATGTTTTTATCAGCTCTCATTCTGACGGCACCCATTCACTGCAGAGCATCCACTGGTGATCTACATCTCATCTATAACTCCTCCTAATCTTGGATGGTGTGAGGGTGAGCACGTTTTCATGTTTGGGTGAACTATTCCTTTAATGCAAAGCAGTGCAAGTCATCTGGACTGCTTGCATGAAACTTGTGCTGCTTTACCAAGTTTCTCAATCTTCAACCCCTATTCATTGCAACTGCATGGGAAAAACTTGAACTCTTTGTGGTCTCTTCACCTCGAGCTGTTGTAAATAAGCGTAGATGTCGTGCACATATTCACTGCACATCTGAGCATCACCAGCATCTGCAGAATCCACATCTGGGATGTTGAGCAACAGGCAGGAGAACGCCTGAGGAGCATCAGACCGTTTCTGAAGATGCTCGCAGTCCTGACAAACATCAGCGTGTGCAACAGGTTGCTGATAACAACAAAATGAAAAAGACAGACACACATGAAGACTTTGCAATAATGAATTTAATAGAGCCAATATGCAGAGGCTATTTACACTAAGTGAAAATAGCAAGATTTTCTGCTATTTATACTACTTATTGCAAATAGTGGCAATTATCTGCACCTCAGTATTGTAGTACATTATAAAACAGCACGCAATAATAACATATTGAGTGTAAATTATTTTAATTCAAATTATTAAATGGATGCCACCTTATTGTGACAAAGCCCTCCTACCCTACCCGATACTTTATTTTCAACTTTTTGATTATTTCCTTCATTTTTATTGAAAATAAATGCCTTTCCGATGTGATATGAGATTTGAAAAGGGAGAAAAATAGTTCGGAAAAAGGCGGGTTTGAACTCGGGTCGATCGCGTCAGAAAGCACACGCCCGTTTAACTGATGTTAAACAGGTGTCTTGTTTCAGTGTTGGCTATCCCAATCACACGCTGGTGGGCGGAGCTAGTGTAAATAGCCTCTGCCAACAAGACAGGCTATTTGCACTTAGTGTAAATAGACCCTCCGGAGCAAATAATAGCATACAAAATAGAGCTGATATAGAGTATTTCTCACCTTGACCGTGTCACACACCTCAGAGATGCTCCGGTTCTCTGTTGAAGGAGGTTTGGCTGCTGCACGCTTGGTTTTTGCATTGTCCTTCTTTACACGTGCAGCTTTTTGTCTCTAATGAAGAAAAAGTTACTTGCAGACAGTGTTGGGGAGTAACTAGTTACATGTAACAGAATTACATAATTTAATGTAACTAATCAGTTACTTATGAAAATGTTAACAATTACAAATAGGGTTGCATCTGAATATTTTCACACATATACAGATATGATTGATTTCTTTCCCAAATTGCATTGACTGCTTTAAAATATGAGACACCAATGTTTCAGGAGTTTAGGACACATGTTTATTTGATAACGGTTTTACATTCCTATTTGGGTAGATGTAAATGCTTTATTTTTTAAGATTAACTTTTTTTTTCAAAGTATTGTTAGATGCCAATGTTTCTTGTCATAGCTGTGCAAGGATTTGATTTCAAAAACAGTATCATCGCTATTAAACTATATCTTATGATTTTAAATCTGTATTTAAGCACAGAACAATCTCAAAGTAAAAAGATGCGCTAAAGTCTGATTTTGTGGTGTCTGTGCTTTAAAATTAAATGATTATAATCTTAATTCAAGTGATGAAGGATTCTGAAGGTCTGACAGTAATCGGTGTTGAGTACTGTGAGGTTAACTTGTTGAAAGGATTTGTTAGAAATTTGGAAAAGTAATCAAATGTAATCAGTTACATTACTTTAATAAAGTAACCGAATTTAGTTACACTCAATTTTGGGGAAAGTTACTTTTAAAAGAAAAGCATTACAATATTGCCTAAAAAGTCACTAATTACGTTACTTATATGGAAAATATTGCGTTACGTTACTTTTGAGTTACTTTGTAAATCTGGGCAGGGCTTGCTTGTTTGTTTTAAATATAAAAAAGTTGTTAGACTACAAACGTAAAAGCCCTTTCACACCAAAAGTGAAGTGAATCTGGATCAGTCTGAAGGAAATATAAATTCAGGTCTGTACAGTAGAGAGCAGCTCAAACTAATCACATGAAGAATATGACGCAGGAGAAGAAACTTCAACACTATTCAGCAATAACTAAAATCAAACGTGTCATGTTTGCTTAGTATGGTACAGTTGGATCGTCGAAGGTTAGAAGCAAAGACACTGGTTCATAAAATGGGATTAAATATGAATAATATTTCTTTTTTAACATTTAATTATTGCAGGATTGTATAATATTCTGAGTTTGCATTTGACAGTTTTTATTGATTTTGAGGAACACTGAATGTGTTTTAGTGCAGGTGAGATGAGTAAATACATGCT
>JAFVLL020026415.1:0-15273 GCA_021397915.2 Tor tambroides
CAAAATTTTCTGAAGACAGTCGGTTTCCTTCAGAAATGCAGTGATATAAAGACACCCGCACCGTGTTCGATTTTGAAACGTGCAGTGCTTGTTTACTCAGTCAAAGCTTTTTGAAAAAAAAAATCTATTTGTGGCGGTCTGTTTTGATATTGTGGCAGGCCGCCACAAATAAATCAATGTATGGGAAAGACTGCATTACAGTACATAAAATTTCACTTACCACATAAACAGAGTAAGGAGAGATGACTGAGGACGATGACAAATGATTTGCAGATCCTGAGCACCATGACAAACATCTAATCTTGTAAAATGTGCGGTAAGTACTGCCGCTCTGTAGTATAAACAGAGTACATGCGATCGCGAATCTCGAAAGTGAAACTAAAAAGCCATCGTGCATTCAAAAGCAGTTTCAATGCCAGGCATTATAGCGGCTCCCTGATGCCCACAATTTTATATACAGTATGACTGCCTAATGATAAAACTGCGAGAGAAAGTATTGAAATATATATTTATCTCCCATCTTGTATTTATTCCCTTTAAGGAGTTCCATAGTACACGTCATTTTATTTATTTATTTTTTTTTTAGAAAAAACGATTTTCATTCAAACAAGTCAACGTGAACTACACATTCGAGTTAATCGATAAAATCGATTTATCGCCCAGCCCTATTACAAACCTGTATGACTTTCTTTTTTCTTGTGGAACACAAAAGTTGATATTTTGAATAAGGTTTCTAGTCATACAGTGGAAGTCAATGGGGTCACTGGACCCAATTGACATTCATTGCATGTTTTTTTGTTTTTGTTTTAAATAGCTTATTTTGTGTTCTACAGAAGAAAATAATTGATAACAAAATGTTCATTTTTGGGTGAACTGTCCCTTTAAGGGTTGACTGTTCACAAAAGAGAGTTTTAGAAGTTTGACATTTTAAAAGTTGGTGGCATCCCAAACACATGGCACTCATGGCTCAAGACTCGTCACAACAGTCAAAAGCATCCGCTTAGCTTGTGTTTACGTAGGAAAACAATTAAAATACTGTGCCAACGGATGCAAGAGTGTGTCGTGCGAATGCCCGCTTAAAGGAAGAGGAAGAGAGAGAAGAAATGAAAGACACACAATCCTCCATCAGGCATCTGATGAATGAGACAGTCAAAACACACATTTTCATGGCCCTCCTTAGGTTACCCCACTCAATTTTTAATGCAAGACATTTTAGACTTTATCCCGTATGCATGAGCGTCTGTTTGTGTGCGTACCCGTATATAAATAGTGCGGATTTTATAACGGAACACGGTAAGGTGGTGTAAAAACAGGAGCTTTTGAAGGCATCAGGGTCACAGTGCCTTGGCCAAGCCCCTGAGGGGAGGAAGAGAAAGAAAAGATAAAGAAAAAGACAGAGAGAGCTGCAACATGAGCTGTATACTCTTGGAAAGATCAGTCCTCCATATTAAAAAGACCCCTGTCACTCACAGGCCTTCAGCCCCAGATACCGTGCACTGCATTACTGTTTCTCCAGCAGAAGGGGAAAACACACCAGTATTTTTCAGTCTGGTTGGTGCTCGGGGGGGAAACTCTGAATAGGCAATTTAATATCGGGAGGATCGCTAAGAGGAAGTGCTGATGCGGCAGTCTCATGCTCATTTTATTTAGATTAACTACAGCGGTAATATCACAGCCACTCATGCCAGGAGCGACGCACAACTCATAAAGTGACAATGGAAGGGGGCAGGAATCTAACTGGGTGACAGGGTTTGTTTGTTGCCGGCTCGGAGAGAAACACGCAACATTGTTTTTGAGGAATGTAAGATGGCTTCGTGAGCAGCGATTAATTCTCTGGAAAAGCATCCGATACTTTCAGAGAGTTCGGCGTTGCATGCAAATTTCACTTTTCTTTATTTCTTTATTTTTTGCTTTGAGTGAGTAAAAATTCCTGAATGTTTAATAGGTTAAAAAAAGGTAGAATTGTAAAAAAAGACATAAAACGCATCCTTTTATTATGCTTAATGTGTGCCAAATAGCCCATATTACATAGCAGCACCATCAACTTTCTCCTTTGCTCCCTTTCTGGCTTTAGAAATGGCTTTCAGCTTTGCAACAACCTCTCAGCGTGAAGCAGCCTTGCCCATTTTAGCTTTTGATAACATAATAGTGTTCTGAAGCACCCTTTACATAATAACTTAATGATGCAGACGTGTATGTGCACCACATAAAAGCTATCCAAACCTTCTGGAGATATCTGTTAAATCATTACTGGTCTGCACACTTGATAATCTATAGAGGTGGAGGTGACCCAGACTGGCAGAAAAAAAGGGTGGACGGCCACTTAAACCACACAAAACCAAGAGGTCCTCTCCCTCAGATCCTAATCGAGTGTCATGTGACTGGCAAAAAAAACAACGCTTACCACCATTAGTGACAGCGATGGCACTGGGAGTGTTTTAGTCTTAATTGCAGAGTATATCAGAGGCGACTGCAGGTTCGGACACTTCCTAAATAACCCCGGGCCTCCGCTGTTTGTTTTCTCTTTCTGTTGGGGTCACTTGAAAGGTCCGGAGAGGGACCGGGCGACGGGCTGAACCTCCTCCGGACGCAGTGCCGTTTGCAAGCGATTGATTTGGTTCGGCGCCAAATGGAAAGAGAATACGAGAGGAGAAGAAAGAGAGCAGGCTGTTTCTGAGAGCTAAGCTGGAGTGCTAGCTATCATTTAATTCCAGTGTCAACGTGCATAAGGCTATAAATTAAGAGCCCACAAATCAAACGACTAACAGGGATTCCAATTATTGTGCCAAGGATTTTTGCCCCCAAATTTAATCCATCATTATTATCTCCGTCCAATAAGCATGTTTTTTTTTTACTCTGCCTTTCTTTTATTATTTGTTCGTCGTTTGCTTTGTATTTTTCAGCATGATTTGTTTTGTTATTGCATTGCTTTGCTGTAATTCGGATGAATTACCTAGCGTTGGGATAATTCTATGCTTGCGCACTCAGTCAAACAATTGGAACAAGGATTGTCTTGGTAAATGGACACATAAGTGAGTCTTACACATAATAATAACTTATTAATTGCTTCATTGTCCTTTCTTCTGTCTGGCGTAAGGTTAATCAGCAGCGCTCTAGTACATGCCAACAGATGTGTGCAAATGAAAATAAAGTACTCACGTTCACACGCATCTCCCTTCTGGTGAAATCCAGCTTTGCATATACATTTCCCAATGGGTACCAGCCACTCTCCTTCAGCACTGCAGTGCATTTTGGGAGAGTTGTCGGCCTCCTCCTCTGCGTCACTGACGCATGTGCCCTCCACTTCCACCAGCGACGAGAACTCAGATCCCGTCACCGTATCTGGGAACGTGGCCAGGTTCTCAATAATCGACCAACACTTCTTGTAATACACTTTGACGGAGACCAAAGCGATGCAGGCACCTACATCCTGAAAGGCCAGGTAGAAGCCTCGGCGGGAGAGGGGCCCGATTATACGCACCTCTGTGTTGAGCTTCATCTTTCTTTCCCCCAGGTCACCCTGAGTGAAACTCTCATCCGCGGCTATAGTGTCTATTTTCACATACTGACTCTCCCTTATATTCCTGCCCACCTCCACGTCGGTTTCCTGGTAGTACAAGTTGAACGTCTCCTTGCAAGAGCCAACCACCCCTGGAAGGCTGTTACAATCCCTCAAGGTAAACTTCAGCTCCACAAAAATCCTCTGGGCATCGCCCTTCTCAATCCAGTTAGTCCGTAGCCAATTGTTCTGATTTGGCTCCATGACCTGGCAGACCTGGTATGTGCGAATAGGTGTGTAGTTTTCATCCAAGCCGCTGATCTCTTCCCACTGAGAAAAAGTAAAACGCAGTTAATCATCATTATATCGTGTGCTGTACTAAAATGTTCAGAACTAACCGCAAGGGAGAAACTTACAGCGTGTTAAAACTGGCCTCTGTGTGAACAAACTCCTCGATATAAGATGATCTACATGTATTCATCTGCAGCCAAGTGCTTCATTTTTTACATCTTTTGCATAAACTGAGAATTTGAAATGTCTGTCTTGTTGAGCGTATTAACCTAAAATATTTATTTTAGTGATCTGCAATTATATGCGCAGTTCTGATAATTGTTGGTATCTGTCAATCAATGCAAAGACTTATAAGAACATAAAAAAGAATCTAATAAATGTATTTCAAAAATTACCTCATGCCCAGTAGTAAGAATCTACACTACCAGTTTTCAAATTCCACTATAAAAATCTTTGTCAAGTACCCGAAAAAAAAGTGTGCTAATGTGTGATGACATCAAAATGAACTGTTTTTAATTCAGTTAAAAACATTATTTTATATCACTCAACTTGACTACTTTAGATCACACCGGCAAAAGTAATTTTCTGGGCTTCTTTTAAACAACTTTCACCTGGCATGCTTAAATTCCATGTATGCTGGACACTTGTTGGTAGGGTTTCTATTTGTTTTAACTCATTAAAAAGTTTTTAATTTATACAAACACACAATACTACTTTTTGACCACAATGAATGCAAGTTTAAAACTCATAAAAGTGAGCAGAACTGACAGAAATTATGACAAGTTAAATGAATATAACCAAATATGAAAACTTTTTTAAAGTCTAAATAAGATTCAATGCACTCAAATCACAGGACTAACAACATAAAATCTGCATTCTAAACTTTTTGATTGCTGTTACTTTTTTAGTTATGACTTTTCAAAATTATTTTGTGTTCTAGTTAATTGTTAAAACGCCTAAGACTTAGAAAAACAACAGGACATCATAATTAAGAATATAACAAGTTAATGTACTGCAAAATCACTTTGTTGGCCTTTGTTGAACGACTTTAAAACAAACGCGTCTGTATTTTACACGCCTTCTTTAAACCTTTTATAAAAACTAGTCTAGGATCGACAAACAACTTTTAAAAGAAACAAAACCACCTTCGCATAAAGTAAAACCAAATTATCCATTGTTTAGCGTTTTAGAAACATTGTGATGTGGTGCAAAGACTCACAATTGAAAAAAGAACAACACATTATGCCACCACATAATTTTAGGTTGCACGTAAAATACTACGAGCAGTAAGCAAATTACAGAAGAGGTGAAAATCATAAATGTTTGCTGTGAAGTAAAAGTTGTAAAGTTTCCAGCTTACCCCGCTTGGAGGAGACGATATCCATTCCAGCTCTGTCTGCTGCGCCTTTGAATCCAGCAGGATCACTGCCGACGACACATAAAGCGCACACTTACAATAATGCATCTTTAATTGTGATTAATGTTTGGCACACATCTCGCTCATATTCTAGAAGCATTTTACATCGCGAGCGAACGCAGATACAAACCAAATGTAAGAGAGCGCGCGAGTTTGACACATTTTCAGCAGACAGCGTTGGACATTTATGGCAATAAGCACCTCGCACCTCTGAAACCTGTGCGACACCTGTTCATGTGTCAATATAACCGACGGGCACGCTTTCGCGTATGGTGTAGATCGAGAAATCGTTAAAGTTCCTTCGTTTGAACCGTTGAGAATATTACGCGGATACGCGCGCACAGCGCAGGTTAAGAACGACTTCAACGCGTGCGAAAATCGCTGTTTTCTTATTTAAATACATTTCGTTGAAGCGTTATCTGATTTTTGTGTGGCCATATGACTAAAAGGAGCTGGTTAAATAATAAAATAAATAATTTGATTAAATATTTTGAATAAAAACCTCTCCAAAGGGCATTAGCTGAGATCAGAATTTTAATTTAAAAAATAAATAACATCAGTTGATAAATAAATTCGTCACTGAGTATATTCAGTAATCAATAAACCTATAAGTGAACTACAGCAAACAGCCATAAGATCAACTGGATCTGTTTATACCGTATACAGAATTGAATGATCCTTTAATTTCATATTTCAGCAAGGAGGCACGATACCTTCGGCTTAGGCTACATGTAGCTAATATAGTCGATGTTGATGTGTGATATACATATTTGCAGTGCAGACATGTAGCCTATGGTAGAAACACACCGCTCTTTGTACTAAATCTGTACTCGATAACTTGGTAGCCTAATACAGAAGCACTTCTATTGCTTAATTATTGCAGGAGGTTTCTGTCCCGGACAAATCCTTTACTACTAACTGAAGCTGATCCCATGTGTATTTTAAAATAATAAACGTGATACATGTTGCAGTCAAGTTGCAGAATTGACTGTATACCTACTGGCCGGTTGGTTAACAAGGCACATCAAGCAGATCTTTTTCAAGTTTGGTGTTGCTGATGTCTCTTTGCAGTAAATGGAAAGCACGTAGTGTTTTTCGATAAAATGCGAACGTGATAACCAGGAGATACAGGGCTGTGAGGGTTAAGCTTAACCAGATAAATATGATGTTTAGTTGCGCTGTGCAGTTGTAAATCGTCTTCGTGTCTGATTAGCGAAAGTCTGTTCGTCAAGGAAATACATACTCATGATATGAAACACTGTCAGGCGTATATCGTTGTCTTATGTGTGATAATAAAAAAGGCTGTCTGTCTGTCAGACTATCGATACTGTATCTGCTCTAACTACTGATTTGTTCGTTCTCGCGGTCGCGCTGTCAGGATGCAATGAAGGAAACTTTAGCACTCACCCTCTCTTGTGTTCTGTGCTATTCCAGTGTTCACATAAAAACATAAATGAAGGCAAAATATAGTCCACAAACACGAAACTGAGGTGCAAACCATGGTGCAGTTGAAAGTTGGATAAACAGTGTGCGCTTTTTCCAACGCGGCGTTCCTTTCCCATTGACGACGCTCCGGCAACCAGCTCTGGGTGAATAAAACAGCCGTCTTTCACTCAAATAGCATCGGCAGCTGAGAGGCGGGGCTTATAGCATTCAGCCTGTCACTCATCTTGACTGACAGAGAGCACACCCACATTTGGCGGGCGAAAGGCAGTCGGTGTAAAAACGCGGACGAATCATCTTGAAGCGAGGGCGGATCCTAAATTTTAGTCTAAAACCGACAGTGTGGATTCACAAATTTTAGGATTAATACTTTGTTAGACAATGTAGAAAATCGTTTTATATTTAGAAAATTAAATAATATTCTAATGTTCGGCTCGACACACTATACTGGAAGTTAATACTTAAAACGCTATGAGATAAATGAAAAGTGAAAACAGTGAGTACATCAAAACAAACTTTGAGAACTAGTGAGATACCTTTCCCTGCAACACCACTTGCACGGAAGCCTACTCTATCAAGATAAGACTTGAACATTGGGTAGGGCAGGCAAGCATGTCACGACATCCGAGGAAACGTTTATATTTTTCCCAAGTCATTGAAGAGCATTGCATCATCAGCAGATAAATTCTTAGCAAACCTCATCATGGTGCCTGTCGTGTCTGACAGCTCTTTTTGAAACGCATACTCATACAGTAGCTTGCAATGTCAAGACTTGGTTTAGTCACTAACTTAACGACACATTACAGTTTGAGTTATGTCATTAAAATGTTTTATAGGCCAATTCAAGCAGAAATTGCTTATTTATTTTCAATTTTCCAGAGAATTCACATCCCACATAAAAAAAAGCAAGGCTATTTGTGTACCTGAGAACATATTATACTTGTTTTTATGTTTGCTTGTATCTCTACTCACTATTAAGGATTTTAACTAATTAGTTGACAAAGCTAGACTTTTTTGTACAAATGTACTCCAAAGGGACAAACATTAATTCAATTCAATTCAATTCAAGTTTATTTGTATAGCGCTTTTTACGATACAAATTGTTGCAAAGCAGCTTTACAGGAAATTAAGTTTCCACAATATATTTATATATTGTAGAAACTTAATATATTTAACTTGTGGCAAAATTTGGTAATTCATTAAGTTAAAACAGGATGAACAAATGTACAAATTTAGCACAATTCTTGAACTAGTTGTTTCCCTTGTATTTGTGTATTCCATTACTGAGGTCCAAACCTCCAGAAATTAAAAATAAATAAATCCAAGAGTTAACAAAAAGTTAAAAATAAAAACAGAAATTAAGTGATAAGTAACAGATACAGTTAATCAGTAGTTAGTATTAGTATTTATTCAGTATTTTTGATGTCAGTTAGTGTTTGTTTTATGAAGTAATTTATTCCTTTATTAATTTTTTAAAATATTTATTTATTTATGCATGCATAAATCTGGTTGAGGCCTTTAGTTTAGGCCTCATATTCCATGACATTTGGGACTGACAGACAACAAGGATTTTTCACACGTGTTATTTCTTTGACAGATATACAGAGTGTTTTCTGAAAATAAAAGTGAAACTCTTGTTGACTGGCCAGTGAAGGGCAGGAGGTCTGTTAGGTATAAAGACATCGAGACAGACAAACACAGATAAACATTGACTGCTGTGTTTTTTAGAAGGTCACCTAATGAAGGAAAGTGCCCTGCTGATTCTGGGCAATGGGTGTGGATGCATTGATTCATTATATGCGTTACTGCTCAAGAAACGTTCACCATGAAGATTGAGCTGCTGGGGTTTTAAGCGGCGCCAAGGAATCGAGATAAACACAAAACACAATTAAAAAGTGTAAAGTTAATTTCCTGCTGCTCAGATGACTTGCCAAATCACTGATAAATGAAAGCATGAAAGGGACCTCATTACCCCCTGAACGTATAATGCATTTGTTACAGGTCACTTATGAATCTCCATTTCCTAGAATGAGTAAAACAACTGTAATTATGCCCCCCAAATATTGATTAATAAACTCTGTGCATCACAAATGGATGGAGGTAGACAAGGACTCATTTCAAGGTTTATTTACCTCTGTTTTCTTATTTATTTTTTTGTTGTTTGGCCTGTTTATTATGCAAATGATTTCTAATCCTCTTTACCCTTGATGCACGCTCCTGTGTAGCACATTTCCATGTTGCTTATTATGGGCTTATTAAACTAGCTTCAATTAGTAATGTTTTGGATGGACATACTTAAGTAGCCTATATCTTAAACTAGTTCAAATCAACCCACATGGGTGTGAAAATGACAAGATATTCAGTATTTATTTGGCTCATATGAATATCATCGTCTGAGCTGGATTAAGCCGAGCCATGTGCGCATGTATGAATTCAAGCTTGAATATTTATAATCAACAAAATGTTCATTAACATTCTCGTTCAGCTGAGTCTCGAGTGATAGCGCCAGGCTTTCCAGGTTGTTCACATACTAATTGCACTTTTCTTCATTTTTGTTTAACTCAAGAAGAAGAAGAAAAAAATCCCAAATCTTCATATTGCATTTTAGCAGCCACATTAGTGAGTCCTCATCAGCTTCATGTTGCCATGGCATCAGTTAATTGAATTCTTTTGTTTGAATTGGAATTACACAGTAGTAGTCATGTGGAGATGACGGTTTGCGTAAGCGATGTTATACCTGACTCCACATAGAGCTCTTAGCTGAGCCCTCACAAAGAGCTAATCATTTTAGAGGATACTTCATTCTGAGTAGGACTTTAGTGCGTCTTCCCTGAGAAGAATTACCATCCTTCAGTGATAACACTAACCATTATTGTCATTTTAAGTGAACTAGTGAAGTGAAGTGTACTAGACTACCAAAGCAATATTTTAGAAATTACCTACATTGTTCAAGTGGTGGTCATGCAGCACTATAAGAGGTCACACAAATGTTTATTTGGAACTTAAAACGATAGTTTGATTCCAAAAACTGCGGCAAACACGACGACCCTCAAGGGATACCACTTCAAACGAGCGAATTGACCACATTTATAAATGTCTGCCTACACTTAAGTGCTTGTATCCAACAAAGGCGGCGTGAAAAAACTAGGACATGACTTGTTCTAGGTGTTCTTATTATGTCTGATCTTTCTGGCATTTATTTGTGGCGTTTTTCACAGCACAAAGAGTTTAGACTAGATCTCTTCATCAGCAGGCAATAACATGCCGTCCTATTCTGTTATTTTCCTTCAGGACTGCATATTTTTTTAATAGCTTCTCAGTCAGTCTGCAGCAGCTGAACAACTGAGCCGAAATAAATGGAGGGCCAGGCCAAAAGTACTATTAAATACTATAATATATATTTTCCACTTGTTTATAATGAGAGTGGAACACCTTCATAGCGGCAGGCTGTCGGCCTGATCCCTTCACTCAAGCTGGGTGGAGCACAGCCGGGCTGTCTGGATTCTTTGAGGGCTTGAAGGGAAAACCACCCAGAGATTTAATATCCAGAGGGACTGAAAGCTTGCTGGACGGATGGGCTTGGTGAGCACTCGCGGGAAATTTTTAGTCCTTTTTATAGGTTAGTAATATAGTGTCCCAACAGATCCAAACAAAATCGGGGGTGTTTAATATTACTCAGGGATTGTTGCGGGCTGACTAACATTCACCTTACATTGTCTGCTGGTGTAATCACAGATCTAGACCTGTACTGGTTATGTGTTGTAAGACATGTTCTAAATTGTAAAATGATTAGGAAACTTTTTGGGGCTTCTCAACAGACCTGACTGTGTAAATTTATGTGATATACAGTATAAAAGCAGGGTAGTTTTGCAGTTTGGAGTCAGTAAGATCTACATTAAATACATTACATTGATAAAGTGTAACGGTTTGAATTTTACATTATTGTTACAAAAAAAATTGTTTCAAATAAATGCTGTTCCTTGCATTTTCCACAAAAATATGAAGCAGCACAACTTTTTTTTGGCTTCTTAACAGATCTTGATAAATTGATGTGACACATAAAGGCAGAGTGGTTTCGGAGGTTGGAGTCAGTAAGAATTACATTAAATACATTAAATTGATAAAATGTGACGGTAAAGAAGTAAGCAGCACAACTGTTTTCAAAACGAATAAGAAGAAATATTACTTGAGCACCAAATTAGCATATTAGAATGCATTCTGAAGGATCATGTGACACTGAGAAATAGAGTAATGGCTGCTGAATTCAGCTTTGTCATCACAGGAATAAATTAAAATTTCATATATAATAAAACAGAAAACAGTTTTAAGTTGTATTTCACAGTATTACTGTTTTTATTGTATTTATTTTATCAAATAAATGCAGACATCTTTCAAAAACAGTACAAACGTTTGAAAGGTAATTTCATATTTTATTTATGAAAAAAATACATACTATTCTTACTAATTGCAAATGTATATATTTTATACTTATAAATAAATAGTGTAAATAAATGAATTAAATAAATTCAATTATTTATTGTTACACATGTCCAAAAGTATGCATATCCAGTATATCCAGTCTCACAACAATGTTTACATATATATATATATATATATATATATATATATATATATATATATTAAATAAATAAATAAATAGGGTAATAAATTAATTAAATAAATTCAATTATTATTGTTACACATTTCAAAAAGTATTCATATCCAGTATATCCAGTCTCACAACAATGTTTACATATATATATATATATATATATATATATATATATATATAAGTTCTGAGATTTTTTTGGCCCACTAACACAAATGTCCTACCAGCTTTTTCAATTATAGATTGCCCTTTAGACTGTACACATTTTCGAAAAGCAACCATTATTTTTCAGGATAAAGCGAACTGAAGGAATTTAATCATATCTCCTTTTACCCTTTTCAAAAAGAATAATTAATGAAATTTAACAGGTGCATCAATTTCGAACGTCTATTGTGGCAGGTCACTCCCACAGTGTTTGTCTAGAGGAAAGACAATGACACCTCATTTGTGTCGGTGAAAGCATGTTGCAGTGATCTGTCAATTTAGACAGCAAGGCTGTTTAACTCCACTAATTGTCAGAGTAACATGAAAAACAAAGCTCTTTTTATCTGTAATTTAATTATGTACAGAGCAACAGTCGCCATGCAGTACAAATCAGAGACAGAAGAGGGACTGCCTGAATCTTGAGCTATGTGAGTCTGTCACCAGAGGCGGCAATAAACTCCATGCATTGATTGATCTGCGCTCATTAAAGTGAAGAACCAAAGCCTGCTCATGTTTCTTATGTGAGCATTATTATTAGCCAAACAAAACTGATTTAAGCTTTTAACCACAGCTTGTTTTGTACTCAAAATGTGTGTGAAAGAGTGAAATCTGCAGTTTTTCTACAGCATGGGGAGTTTATCTGTCATTTAGAAAGCAAAGCATACTCTGTTTGACTTTAAATACAGTTATTTGTCAGATGTAGCTTCCCCAGATGACTTTAAGACTCGTGTCCTGCCTCAGCGTTATTGTGGATTCACGTCACAGGCATGTATAAGCGCTATGTATAACTGTGTCTTTAAATAAGCTCTTTATGGGGAGCTGTTCAGTTTACCCTGAAATGAAATACGTGTTTATGAAAAGATTAAAAACGAGGGGAAAAAATCAGTCCAAATTATATAATTCCACAGGCACTGCTCTCATGATTATCATGTCAACAACATGACTATCTCTATTTCCCTATGTGTCAGTTTCCTGGTCTGTACGGACTACAGGGACATTTGTGTAGTTGTACACAGATTTTGTAGTTGACAGATGAAGACATCCAGATGGCTGCACGGAGTTAGTCACACTAGCCTGCTACGCTAGTCCAGCATGTAGAGCTAAGCAGGGTTATGGCCGTTTAATGATGTCTATTTTGGCCTTTCATATCATTCTACAAGCTTAGCATGCTACGTTACCACTACGTCCCAGGATAAACAGACAAATCACATCTTGAAACGCAAGTGTGGAGGCGCCTGACACGCACATCTGGAGATGAATAGTGCTCAGGCATTCAAAATTGCAAGCAGAAATTTGGACTTTCATCAAGGTGACTGTACGAAAAGATTTTACTCCCGCTCATGTGTCTTGTCTTGCTCCCTTCACGATCGATGGAGATGAAAGCGAGGAATGGAAAGTAAAATTGGCTGAGTGATTTACAGTTGATCAGATATGAGACCTCTTTCTCATTTATCATACCATGTAGAGCTACACAAATTCCTTTTAGCTTAAAGGTAGCACCTAGCGCTGATGCTAAAGGAAGAATGGAGCCAAAGACTGTGTATATACCAAGACAGTTCAATCATACTATTCTGAATGGGAGAAAGTGCAAGTGTCGTCTTCTAAATAAAATAGACAATTGCCACTTGGTTAATGTTTAATGCGTCATTGCACTTCATTGCAAGTCATCTGGACGAGCCTGAAATCAGCTCAATTAGCATTAAGGAAGCATATAAGTAACAACATTTAATGTTATTTAAATGTGAGTTTGGCAAGCATTTTTTGAAATTTTGGTATTTCCTCATTTAAGTAGAATGTTGGTCTTGGAGTTCGGCTTGGAGTTGGTCTTGGCTGCACAGAGGCTTTGCAAATATGGATGCTGTATAAACAGACTTTCCTTGAAAGAGCCTTTGATGTAGCTTGGCATGTTTACACTTTAAAAGTTAGATTTCAGTCAGACTAAAGCAATAATTTGCCTTCTATAAAATGTCATGTAAATGCTTTAGTCTGACTGAAATTGTACCAGCCTGTTTTTTTTTTTTTGCAAAGTCCAATTATCCAAGCTGGTTTCAATGTTAATATGTAGGTATTATAACATAAAATTTACAGGTACAACAAAACTTTTTTTTTTTTTTTGTACATTTGAATAGATGAAAAGTACAATACGGTCATACTGACAACATCTATAACATAAACACTATTGTGTATTTACAGCTAGAAAAGTAAAAGCTGTAAAAACGTTTAATATCATGAATATATTTTAATGGTTACATTTTTACCATTTTATAGATATATTATAGATTCCTTAACCCTACCCCCAAACCTAAAATATATAGACACATAATCCCCAGAATTTATTTGTTGTTAAAATGTCAAAATGTAGTACCAAAGTAGTCAAAGTGGCGTTTTGCATTCGCAGCAACTCTGATAGTATAGTATTTGTGTGAGGTACAGATCAGAATTTAAGATGTTAAATATCCTGAATCATCCTGTCTTGTTCTGATTCACTCCATGACGGTGCACATATCTCATTTAAACACATACATCACCAGAAAAGCAGCATATCACAATTGGTGATGAAGCAGGCGATAGCTAATGAGCATTCAATATCACTGACGTAAAATTTTGTAATGCTTCTTGAGGTGGCAAATTCTGAATTTGAGTCCGGGATTCAACGATTACAACTGCTACTGAGAATGGAGACGAAGATTGTTGATTAAAGACTGATTGATTGGGCGTTGATTGGGGTCTGTTCCTCGCAAAAAGCAATCATATGGACTCTGAAGATTTGAATTAGAGTGCACAATTAAATTTGATTACTTTTATGATCATTTTATGTTGCTTTTTTTGTGTATTTTATGGTCATTTTTTACATAATCCTTTGAAGAAAGTTGGCACCAGAAGTCACACAGAACAGAATAAAATGCTACGATTTCAAATTAAGTAAACAAGTCAACTGTATTAAACAAATGTGATTGAAAATATCATTTTAAAGATTATAAATGTTTTTTTAAGATCATGTTTTATATTCATATATAAATATGTTTTATATGCTATCAATACATTAATCATATGTTAATCACCACACTTTAGGTAAAATACATGTATTCTTAATACAGTAAACTATAAGATATAATGTAATTGTAGCTCAAATTGGCCTCTGCATTGTGCACACGCTGCAAAAGACAGATGCGACATGCAACGTATCTAATCCTTTAAAAATTAGATTTTTATAGGAAAAATTGATCACATTTTGGCATGTATATTCAAACAGACAGATGAAGACTGTAGCATGCAAAAACTAGCTGCAATTCGATTAGAACTGCACATGTAAATGCGCTTACTGAGACATTTTAATAGCATAATGGTGAAAACTGGCTAACAGCCTTCATTTTATATGAGACTTAGACTAATGACCTCTTATGTATTATTCCCTTAGGATGGTAAACCACTTCCATGACCACGTTTCAAAAAGATGATGTATTATGTTTTTTTAAGCATCACAATACCTCACCACAACTGTTGTTTAAGTTACATTAGCATGAACGAAATGTTGTTACAATGGTTCATCTGCATCAGTTCAGTCTTGCACTGATGTTCTTCAGATCTTTAACACAGCGCAGCTGTTCTGCCAAAAATAAGATGGCTCTTAGCTTACCTTTCAAACAAACCTCCTGCCCAGGTACAGCAGACAGGCATGAACCAAATGTAGCAAAGGTCTAACATTACTCAGCCAACTCTTATAAATCAACCAGCCGTGAGAGAAAGAGAGAGAGAAAACAGCCCATGTGGGTTTTCCATGGTGTGAAATAGTAGACGGTGGCCCCTGTT